>JABWIB010000123.1:40289-51738 GCA_016617825.1 Platyplectrum ornatum | reverse complement strand
ATGCCTGCTGTTTTGTTCCCGCCTGCGGCGTGGCTATGTCCGCCGGACGACTTATTCTTTCAGTAAACTCAAGTTAAATAAAATACATGCATGACACATTTCCTTTCTAGTGAACTAACCTTGAACTTGCGTTTGAATGTCTGCGGAGAAAGCTCATCCGCGAACATAACTGCTATGTGCCAATGCACACCTGTGGTCGTATTTACGTCTTTTACTCCTTTTGCATTGTGTTTCTTTCAAATTAAAGTTGTGTTCATTATTTTGCGTTTTCATCTGGATAAAGCCATGAATCTCTGGCAAACCCCTCGATATAGTATTGGCATTATATACATTTTTCATATATTTCACATTCACATATTTTCCTATTACATTGCATAGGCCAAGACGTTCTGTGCAGCTGTCTCTGTGGGAGATATAAGCCCCTCGTATTAGCACTGGCATTAGCTATGTCTGTACATGCCGTTTTGCAATCACATTTATAGTAGTGGTGAAATAAGATTTCCCAGTCATTTTAAAACATTGCTTCAAATTGCTTGTTAAAAGGAAATGATTTTCCCTTCGCAAAAAGGGTTCTGTTTATATATTATAAAAGCTCAGACTTCAGGCCTTTACATTGCATATTATAGCCTGCAGACATCAAAGATATTGGAAGAGATTACAGCCTTTACCTGCTGAGTCTCAAAGCTCAACAGGGGTTCTGCTAACAGTTTCAGCTGCTTCTCTATGGTCAGTGATTCATACCGCTACATATTACTAGGTGGGGAGCTGCGATCCGGTCATTGAGAAGATATGTGATAGCAGAGAGCCTGGGGGAAGGTGCCACGATAGCATAAGTCCATAGCATACAGCAGTCCAAATAACCTTCCTTATTATTATTAAAGCGGTGGAATCTATCATCTATATGGTATGTCTCACTTCCAGTAATAAACTGGAATGGAAAACTCATCTGATGACTAATGACAATTCATTCAAGCATCATGAATTATTTTAGTCCTTAATTTAAAAGAAAAATGTCCTGGAGGAAGGAAATTATTACCGTATATACTCGAGTATAAGCCGACCCGAGTATAAGCCGAGGGGCCTAATTTCACCTAAAAAAAACACTGGGATAACTTATCGACATTATACAGGACAATGACTCGAGTATAAGCTGAGGGGGGCACTTTCAGCACAAAAAAATGTGCTGAAAAAACTAGGCTTATACTCGAGTATATATAGTAATCTCTTACAAGTAAATTAGCATTAACATAATTCTACACGGTGTGGGGTTTCTGAACAATCACCGCAGACAGGATCCAGTCATCCAATTTCTAATGCACATGGATGGTTGCATTCAATTCTGTAATGGAAGGCTTTCAAAACTGCACCTTAATTTTCTGGTCCTTACAAACTAAACATCTACACTCTTAGGCCTAAATTTACTAAGCAGGGAGATTGCAGGGAAATTGAAAAGTCTGGATGTTGTCAATAGCAACCAATCAGAATCAAGCTCTCAGTTTTATTTTACATAATGGAGAATGTGAGCTCAAATCTGGTTGCTATGGGCAACATCCCCAATTTTCAGTCTCCCTTCTTAGTAAATTTAGGCCAAGGTGTTTTGATGATTGATTCTCATGATCTACAGATGCTCCAAGTTCTCCAATTATCTCATCTGAGACCAGGACAAATGGACCATTGATAGATGAGAACTGGAGACAGGGGTTGGCCACCCATGCTGTAGAATTTTTTCATCATTTAGTAAAACGACGTTTAATGTTTCACCCCTCTATACTATACACTTCGCACGTCATACCTACCCAACGGTTTTTCATGAAAAACACAGCAACTTAAAAATAATTATCCACAGAAAAAAGAAACAGTCTCTTAAGAAATAAACTGTGCATATTATAAATGAAGGGTTTATTTCCTTTAAACAAAGATATTAATTAGACGGCAGCTAACGGTTTCCCAGCTAAAATAAAACTTTGTATTTTGTAACTACCGCTAACAGTTTAATTTCAATAGTTCTTAGGAAAATTGCTATATTACCATCAAAACTCATCTTCCGTGTTAATTATCTCAATATTTATCTCATTCAGTATGTAAATGATGATATTGCAGTCTCATTAGTGTCAGCTGTGTGTTTTTTAAACTATGCCCAATTTCTATTTCTTGATCCTCATATGAATCTGAATATTTTGGAAATGAGAGGCTGAAGACAAATGATACGTTCGAATATCCAGGCAAATGCAAAAAAGAAACGGAAGAGTCGTCTGTAAGGGATAGAGAATATTAGAAGTGATTTACAAAGTGTAATAAAAATATTTCTTGTTGAGAGGCGCTTTAATTGGTGGGTAAATAGTAGCATTTCTGTTTCATCGGTTATGAGTGACAAGCATAGATTTAAGAGCATAGGTTATAAATGGTCATTGAAAAGAAACTCAATTATACTGTTGTATAATTGTACTGGTGTATATTTAGTAGTGGTGGTATGTAAACATATACATTCAAAAATGAACAGAGATTTAAGGGTATATTTACTAAGCGGCGAGATTGCAGTGAGATTGAAAAGTGGGGATGTTGCCCATAGCAACCAATCAGATTCGAGTTCACATTCTCCAGTGTGTAAAATGAAACTGAGAGATTGAATCTGATTGGTTGCTATGGGCAACATCCCCACTCTCCAATATCACTGCTTAGTAAATATACCCCTTATAGTTTTTTAATCAAATCAGTGGGAGAAGTGATGGTATGGCATACCGCTATATACATTCCCACTTCAAGCCTTGGTTAAAACTTAAAAAGTTCAGCCGTTTAACAGTAACCACAGCCTAGCCTTAACTATAATAACCTAACCTTAACCCTTGGCATGGCTTAATTCTAACCCTAAGTATTGCCTCCACGTGTAAGAGCAGGCATCCCTGTCGAGTGTAAAAGAGTTGATTTGGCATCTCTGTTGGTCTACCTGTTGGCCCTGCTGGGTTAAGAAAGTCAATATAACTGGAAAGTATTGCGTACTTGACCTTACCCTGCCTATTAATTCGCATATAGAATTTGGGAGATGTATAGTTAGTCTGGGTAACATATAGAAAAACAAAATTAAATAACTAAAAGTCAATATTGCCCCCAGTAAATGAACAGCAGCCAAATATAGCACAGGCATAATTTCCACCAAAGCATTTGGTAAATGAAATAACACAAGATCCCATAAGATTCCTGGACGAGATGGTGTGAACTTATTTCATCATGAAAAATGACATTTGCACATCTGATTCTTGCAGAAGCACATGGGGTCATCTAAGATGCAAAGCTGCAAAGCTTTAACATTGCAGTGAATGAATAAAAGCAGTGCTTGTTGTTGAGCATCTATGCAAATATTATTGCCTCAGGATATATGTGTATATATATATATATATATATATATATATATATATATATATAATTACTGTAATTTTTCAGATAGATTCTTTTTTATTATTATACCCTCCAACTGTCCCTATGTAACCAATACAGTAGCAATTTTTAATGATCTGTTTTGGGTACAAAGAGCTGCAGTTACTACACTGGGTATAAACCACAGCCCTTTTGAGAATAAGTCTACCGATTTTTTTTCAGTAATTTATGTTAGAGGGTATGCACTATGCTTTGATGTATACCGGGCTCTAAGTGGGGGTGTATAGGGGGTATGCCATACCGTCACTTCTTTCACTGATCTACTTGAAAAATTAAAAATCTCCATTCACTTCAATTATTATCTATGATTCCATGCCGCCACTTCTAAAATCCATACCGACTCTAAATTTCCACCTCGACTACTGGATGTATGTATAATGTATATATACCAGATGTTACCATTACCATGTAACAGGGATCTAAAAATTCCCATTATACTTTTCTTATGCCGTTGAGATCCCATCCATTGTTATTTGACCTTTCAGTGGAAACTTTTACCATACGGGGCAAAGACTTCAGTGCAATTTGAGAAAATTATATATTTTGTTCCTTTCCTGTCAATAAAAAAGAATTATATGGGGCCCAACATTGTCCAGAGTTAGAACCTTCTGTACATTCTCTATAGCTTACACGCTATTTACAGATTTTGATTGTGTGTGCATTTATGGCGTGTATTTGTGTGATGCTGAGGTATAGCGTTCTGTGCAAAGGGGCTACTGGGTAATTTGTTATGGCATAAGTGGGTGACCATATTTTTTAACTCTCACACAATTTACCTTGTTATTTAGTAAGGATTTCCCACGCTTAGTCCCGACTCCACCTGGTATCACACAAAGTTTTCAGGACTGTTAATGAACACACAATTGCCGTTAAAGAAGGCTCATTATCTCGGACTCCAAGGAGCACCACTGGCATGCTCTTAAAGGGAGTTGCATGGGCGAAGGAACAGCACGTGAAACATGGGAAATTTTCATCCAATGTAAAACAGAACACATTTTCAAAACCTTGGATAGATAACATAAAACAATTATGATAATAATAACATTTGAACCAGGGCTCAAATTGGCGGTGTATACGGGGTTATGCCATACCTCCAATTCTCCCACTGATGTAATGGAAAAATGTCAAATCTCCATTGACTTCTATCATATTATATGTTTCCATACCACCACTTCTGATTTGAACTATAAAAAAGCATTCACTTTCAGTGTAAACATGTACATGTTTCAACAGACAATAACAAATTCACAATTGGGGTTTCCTTTTAACCAACATTTGAACTTAAAAACGATCCTTTTTTGTAACATAAATAAACAGAATTAATTTCTTTAAATGCTTTGGATGTGGGCCAATTTTGCAGTAACGCACTTCATAAACTCATTCAATCCACAAACTAGATGTGGATGGGGATTGATGAGCACTGTGCTCAGTATCATCAACATTACTAGCCCGGGAGTTCCTCAATGGGTCTGACGGGGTCTGTTCACATATTACTCCTCCAAAGTCAGGAAGTCACTATTAATAATACCCTTGGAGGTTCTCGGCAGGTGAAAGCTGTGTTGTGTCAGTAACACATGCAGCGACGGCACCTGGTGTTACACCTGTGGGCAATGTAACCATAATTTGGTCAAATGTTTCATTGACCTCTTGCTTTATCTCCTCCCAGCAAGAGAGAATTCCTGCTGATGTTAACAAGCTCTGGAATAAATTTATTATTCTCAGAGATATATACACTGATGGCTTCTCTGCTGGTATAAAAACACATCTCGCCTCAAGGGTTAATCAACAAAATGGCATCTCCAAACGCCCCTAAGTTCTCTGCTCGATCCCCAACTGACACCTGGCTTCCAATAACTGCAGGGCCTCAGTTGGCTTCTTAAGTTGGTCAGCAGGTTGTCACCACAGGACATGGCCGAGAGTTAATGTCATGGCAGCAGAACCACTAAAAGGCCTGACAGCAACCAATCTTCTTGGTGGCATCTGTCCACACTCCGGTGCATCTTGCACATCCATCCCCTCAGTAGATTGAATCAGAGGTACACTCCTGTCTTCAACCTGGAGGGTCTCCATCACTCTCTGGTCAGTAGATTCCATTGGCTTTTCTCAGCTATATTCTTGTGGGGTCATATCATCAATGTTGGGTATCCATGCACTTTGTATGGATTTACTTGCAACTTACTTGCAACTTTCCTGAGATAGGAAAAGGGGGGGGGGGCAGGCTGTTTATTATTATTATTATTATTATTATTAAAATATATTTGTTCTGCATTTATAACAAACAAGAAATTTCCTATAAAGTATAATAAAAAAAAACTGCTTTAAAAAAAAGAAAAAAGGGGAATCTGTTGGAATGGTTATATACAGACATCTATTTTGCAGTAAATAGGTTTTGCTAAAACAAAACAAAAACAAATCTCAATCTGCTTCTTCTGCAAAAATCTAAGATGGGATGTAAATAAATGTGACATTATAATACAGAACTAGAGATACAGAAAGCATATGAGCCAGCAGAATTGTTACAAAATCCTTTGAATTTAAAAGGAAAATTTAAACGAGGGTAAAGCTTTTAAGAAGCTTAATCTGGATTTAATTCCAAATGGATCCAGATCTGTATTAAAGCAATGATTATCTTGCTGAAGAGTATGTAGACTCCTATAAGAACTATTAGGAAAGTTCATATTTTAGTTAATACATTGTAAGTGGTATTTATTTGCTTTATGAATATATAATTTAGATTACTTCATCAGAAAGTCATCATATAACTGGCAGGAATAGATAGATAGATAGATAGATGAGATAGATAGATAGATAGATAGATAGATAGATAGATAGATAGATAGATAGACATAAGATAGATACGCATGTTTCGTTTAGGTGAATATGCACTAGGAAAATAGTAAAATATGCAGAGAAAGTTATGCCAACTGGCATAACTTCAGATCTGTATTGGTACACACTGACCTTTATTCAAAGAATCACAATTTAAAATCTCAGTCTGCTGCACAATGTCCTTGTACACACTGATCTCTAGTTTCCTGTGGATTGTTTACAATCTGTCCGAGAATCATTGGTTGCATACTGTATTATCCAGACATTGGAACATTATTGATCTTGGTTATTAGGAGCTCCCAGAAAACAAATCAAACAATTAAAGTTTCAAACCATTCTGCAGCATCATTGGACACTGGTAAGATGTTGACTGTCCAAACGGCGCTATAAGTGTTCTCAGAGTCTTTCTGAATATTCAAAATTGACTCACAAAAGTCCTCAGGTAATCTTCTCTTTCGATGTTTCCGAGATCACGCTCTCAAAGGAATGTCCCACTCCTCTCCTTCCAGGGAGATAGACGTATATCTCGAGGGAAGAGTGAGAGAAGATCCTTGTGCAATATGGCAAAGTGATGTAATGTCAGGGAGAAGGTACAGATGTACACTCACATTTATTGTGTCTTGTAGGTATGCCCGTAGACAAAACTAATGTGGGTCCGACTTCCTCCTCTTTCAGATATAGGTATATCCACAGTCGTCCCGTATAACACCTTTCGGTAAACCAAAAAGACAACCACCCTAGTGCAGCCAAGGAGGGAAACACTAGAGTATAATGTCGAAATCATATACTCACAAACTTTTAATCTTGAATAATAGCTCTTCTAAACCAACATATGGACACCTCCTTCAGGTACTCCTCATTTCTCCAATCATCTCCGTCTCGGGAACATGGGGAAAAGGAAGGACAGGAAACCACTTGTGCAGCCCGACACAATCAATGGGTGATTTAAGTTGAAGTATACTCACACAACTCTTCTTGTAAAAAGGCATATAGAGATTCCTTTGAAGGTCTTCCCCTCTTCAACAATCTTTCTCGGTGTTGGTCGGGATCCACACTTCTAACCAGGGATTTTACTGATATCAACTAGATCTCAATTTCTTAAAGTTGCTTTATTATAGTAAACATTGATTAAAAACAGAAATATTAAACANCTAAAACAGCGGCAAAGGGAAGCCCCGTCTCCCGGGTTAGGAGCTCCTTCAGTGCAGGGATGTTAAAATGGGCCCACACCCAGCACTAATAGATGGAAAAATGAAGAGAGCTACTCCCGTAGAGCAGAAGCGACCAGTGCACGCTGCCCCCTACACCAACGCGTTTCAACTCAGGTGAGTCTTTTTCATGTTGGTTTAGAAGAGCTATTATTCAAGATGAAAAGTTTGTGAGTATATGATTTCCACATTATNCCCTGGAAGGAGAGGAGTGGGACATTCCTTTGAGAGCGTGATCGCGGAAACATCGAAAGAGAAGATTACCTGAGGACTTTGGTGAGTCAATTTTGAATATTCAGAAAGACTTTGAGAACACTTATAGCGCCGTTTGGACAGTTTTCATTGTTTTGTTATTTTAGTTATTGGCATCTTGTTTGTCATTTGGTTGGCATATACTGTCTGTGGCGATATTTGTTGGTGACGCGCCGTACCCCCTCTCACCATTTATACAATTACTGGTAAGATGTTGGCTTATAAACTGCCAAATGGCTGACCAAACTCCCCATGACCTCCAATAACCCCAAACAACAATAATAATAATTGGTCCTAATTAGAAGTTTAGGCTGGAGAAAATATGTTGTGAAGAAAGAATATTGCCTGGAACAAGGAGGACAGCATCTGTTTTTCTGTCCTTTTAAAACCTACCTATACCCACCCCTACCCGCCTGTAGCTAAAAACCCCATTCGATAAACCCTGACTGTATGAGCCAAGGGAGGGGGTATGATTGGAGCCCAGCCTGTCATTTATTACAGCTATAAGTCCCTCGCTTGCATTTATGTCACTTGCAGTAAAGCCACTTGACGTTTTTGGGTATGGATCAGGGCTCGGTGGTCGGGTATACAGAGGTATGCCATACCGGCACTTCTCCCACTGATGTCATTTTTCTTCCCTCTCTTGATATCTCTAGAATAAATACCCAAGATTACTAATATATTACCACATTCAGATTACCACCAAACAACCGGGAATTTCAGGAAATTCCTGCGTTTCCTGAAATACCCAGGTGTTTGGTAGTAATCTGAAAGACACCATTTTTCGCACTCGGGTCGTGGACCCAGATAAAAAGAAGGGTTCATTTTGAGTAGGACCCAGGTATCTAGCAGTTTGCCATGGTGGTAATCTGAACACTGTATTACAGTGACAAGTTGATATACAGGCAACTTCTCTGGGATTTCTATTGTCCAATTGCATCGGGATTGCCTAATGGTTTCTCTAGGTCTGCTTGGACTTAAACATGACCTGTGGCTGGCACAATGTTTTCATTATTAATATCTGCATTTGGTTCTCGATTGGGTGCACATTCTTGGGCGCAAACATTGACTACGTGCATTCACCCACAAGACGCCCTTCAGAAGGCAAGCCGCGGCAGCTCGCGTCTTAGACAGGGGCCATTGCGCACTCTTGCTTTCTGCAAATCAGAGAAGCTTCGCGCCATCTGGCTATGCTCACCTCTGTCTTTTTTCTGGATTGGTTTGAAAACAAACTCTAATTGAATTTTTAATTCAAAGCAATAAATTTACAATATCTTAATTTCAGATACTAGTCAGTATAACTGCTATATATCTTTACAACACCAAGAAAACTACCTAACAGACGTACAAACATGATCAAATCTGATAGCCTATTACCTAAATCTTCCATATATTATGTAGCAACTTGACAGTACAGTCGCATTGATTAAAACTGCTGCACAGTTACTTGTTTGTACTTGTGCTTAACAAATCTTCTGTAAGACAGTACAACTGCTTTGGAAAGCCAAAATCCATAATTTACAAAAGCCTCTGATGCCTTAAAATTCATGGCTAGCCCTTCTTAAAACAACATTTAATTTTAAGCAGCCAGTAACTTTCTGTTACCATGTTAGAGAATCTCTTTTTGACAACTGCCTATTTAATACAAGATTAGTCCTCGTTTTTTTGTTTTGATTTCTGTTACTTAAAAAAGTACACTTCAGAATATAGACAGCGTGTGTTTATCATCACATAATAACAGTGCATATGTGATATACAAGTCCCGCGATCGCTGTTAAAATAGCAGCCAGCATTCTATGAGATCTTCCATTGGAAAGCGCCAGCTCCTATCAGTTTCACACGTGCGCACTCTAAGCACCGTTATTGGTCCACGGTCTACTGATCAAATTGTGTGACTTTTTTTCCAACGGGTTGTGACAGCTGAGACAGTTGCGTAAGAATGTCCTAAAATAAGTTGGGCATACACTATAAGATAAATTGTTCCAATCAAAAGATTTTTCAAGAGTGGGTAAAACCATGTTGAATTGCAGGGGAGGTAAATTGAATTAATTGCAATCAGTATTACAGGTGAGAGATGATGTTTCTCAGCACAAGTCTAATAACAGTGTAACAGTAACGCTGGTCAGTATCTGTGTGCAAAATACCCCCGCATGTCATGGTTTTACCCACTCTAGAAAAATCTTTCGACTGGATCAATTGATCTTATAGTGTATGCCCAGCTTTATTCAGACTTCCAATCTTTCACCAGTGTAAGGACAAAATTCAGAGTTGAAAATAAGAGAGGAAAGTGACACCTGGGTAAATTGCATGGAAAGTAAATGTCATCCGATGTTTCCTAGCCCAAGTCTAAATAACAATGTAAAGTAACGGTGCTCAGTATCTGTGTGAAATAAGAAAAAACAAGGTATTGTTCCTCTGTCCCTTAAGAATGTGGACTTGAGCAGAAACTATACTGTTAAGTGCAACAATAACAAGGACATGCTTTTGGTCACATGTTTGTCGATGCTTCTCAATACTGTAAACGTGGAGCACTTCTCTGTTGTGGAACTAAAGGCCCAGGTTAGAGTGCAGAACCACCACCACAGGTATGGGTGTCCAAGACCAGCTCCAAAGAGAAGAGCAACTCAGCTCAGCCTCCTAGGGACCGAGACGTGTCTATGTTTTGGCCAACCACGAGGGTGGTGGTGGAGCGTACACTCGGAAAACCTACACTGAGTAAGTGGGTCCATCTTGTCCACTCGGTAAGACCTAGGGGCCTAGGAGTGGTACTCATGTAAATTATACAGGCTGAGCTGAGTAGCCATCATATGCATAAAGATGCATGTGTAAGGCATAAGATAGGTTTATGGATTGGTAAGTGTCCTAAGTGTTATTAGGTCTTCCTATATAAGCTTTAAAACTTTTTTGATATAATCAGGTGGTCATTCACCACACCACTTAGATATTCCCCCAAATTGTCCCAATTTCAACTTTTGTTACCAAAGGAAGGCATGGGGCTTGGGCAAAGCCAGGGTCGGGTTTGGGCGTAGCAAGACATGACTTATTTGCACGTTTTTTGGACAGTTATTGTGATAATTTTTCCAATTATTGTGATAATTTTTCCAGTTATTGTGATATTTTTTCCAGTTATTGTGATAATTTTTTCAGTTATTGAGATTCAGTGTGGCTTCACAGCGTTCCCCTGGCCCTGGTGTGCCTGGGAAAGAGTTAGTTTCTTAATGGGACATTAAGCTTAAGCATTTCCATAAAGGTATAGCAACAAATTCAATCTGCAATGCAAAGGAGAAATGCTGTGCCACACACACATGCTAAAGGGGCTCATGCCTGTCTAAAATACAGGGTAAAGGGACTTTATTGCAATATCACAGTGCATGGCATGTCTCCATACCTCCAATGATGTAAAATATGGAATAAGGGCTACTAATATTACAATTATAATTTTCCTTTCATATGGAAAATTGCATTTAAAATATTTATCACAGGATAACACAATAAAAGTGTTATACAAAAACAGCTTTACTAGCCAGCCTTTTCATCTTCAACTGCACCATATGAGCATTTAAATCTCCTGCTTGTCATATGACCATGGGTCAAAGATCAAAAAAGGTTTTAATAAGTGCATTTGAATTGAGAGATGTTCGCTGAGGTCTATACGTGCACATTCATCAACTGGTACCCCTGTGTGCACAGGAGAGGCAATCACTCTGTAATATTGTACCTGATAGACA
>JABWIB010000123.1:23603-37409 GCA_016617825.1 Platyplectrum ornatum | reverse complement strand
GTAATGACTATTTAGGTAAAAACAGAAATACTTCAGATTGACATTAAATCTTGTGTAGCTCCTATACAAGAAGTAAAATTGNGCTTCTAAGAAACACTTGCAACGTGCCACCATGTCGGAAAAGACAATTCGTGGCACCCCAATAAGAGCATCGTGGCACCCCAGGGAGCCTAGGCACACAGTTTGGGAACCACTGTCTTAACATATAGGTCCTAAATGTCAGACAGCACATTCCCGCATCATGCAAATGATTTGTAATGCACGCTCTGGCTGTTTTTCCTTACTTTACCTAGGTAATGTGCACATTAACTGTAACATATATATATATATATATATATATATATATATATATATATTTACGATATATGATTGGTAATGGTACTTGAACGGATTCATAGCGGACAAGTGGTACACACCTAAAAACTGACTGTGGTTACTATGGCAATGCATAATTATAAGTCAATAACAGCACATTTTTCTTAAAGCTTGGCACAGTTATTTTATGTAGGATTCTCAGTTTTGCATACTATACCAATACCGGAATATGAATAAGATGATGATCCAATCTCTGATATCTGAAAATAAGCAAAGAGAACAACTACAAGTGTTGAACTATAAAGCATCACTGAAACCTGAATATGTATTAAGGTATAATGACAATTTATGAGACATGAGATTTAAGAGGTTAAAGGTTTCCTTAGTGTTCACAGAAAGGTCCAGACAGGGGCATTTCATAATGAAAGGAAAGCAAGGATCCATCGGGTCTACTTTGAACTGAATTGAATTAAAAATCTTGAATAATTTGATTGACAGAATTATTGCATCAGTAGGAAGTAGGAAATCATTATTAAAGATTACCTATGCCCTAATTCACATGCAATATTATATTGAAATTTCTTTTTAGTGTGTATTGGCGGGCAATTAAATATTTACCATTGAAACTGTAGTGAATCTATAAAATGAAACTCTTACACTCCAGTTATCATGAATCTATCTATATCATAGCTATCGCTGACGCCTGGCAAACATGATGGGCCTTTATAACTACAACAAACCATATGTAGTAACTTTATGCAAGTTCTGTTATCCCTACACTGCATATAACAATCACATAATAGCAATTGCCCAGGTGTAAACTTCCTCTCTTATTACAATGTGATACCCTTCACAGGTTGCCTGAAATCAGGGCTCGAAATGGGGGTGTATACGGGGTATGCCATATCGGCACTTCTCCCACTGATGTAATGGAAAAATGTTAAATCTCCATTGACTTCCATTATTTCCTATGTTTCCATACTGTCTCTTCTGAATTTCCAGACCCCCACTTCTAAATTTCCACTTCGACCACTGCCTGAAATACTGGGTTTTTCAAGTCAGTGTGAACAAGGCCAGTTAAAAATCCCAAGTATCTTTACCTGGATTTAAACCTGGTAAAAAAGAAGGCTTCCTGGGTCCCACCAGGGGGAAGTCACCCATAGTGTGAACGGGGAACCTGCGTCAGACCCAGGTTTTTCAGTTTTAGATTGGAAGGGGTACGATAAAGGTGAGAAGTTTTATGTGTGTCCAAAGCCTCATTCAAACTTGGGTCTGTGCTCATAGCAATGGGTCCTCAGTCTACTACTACTTTCGTTCCTGTCCCTGTAATGGCTGAGGGAAAGAGGATAACTTCATCGTGCTTGAATGTTAAGTAAGTGTTTGCAAAGGACTATATTACTTTTCTTACCAAACTTGCAGTCATATATAGACACTCTTATAAGTTCCATAACATTTCCGAGTAGGATGCTTCGCAAAATAATTGAAGAACTAAAAATCAGTTCTTATTTATTCCATATAATGTCCAATTGGAGAAATGAATACATTAAGTTTTAATACAGATCAATTCAGACAAATTTCAGTCTTACCCAACTGACTCACCCATCTCAGTTCTTGACTGACATGAAAACAAAAGGTAATTTAATAGAAAAGTCTTCGGTAATGTTTTATATCAGTACAAGACTCCAAAAGCAACTTTGTACCCAGTTCCATCTCTACCAATTCCAAGTAATACCAGCCCAGATTTCCCATCGGGTATGTCTGAGACTTTCTGTCAGGCATAGAAAATGAAAGGTAAATTACTGCTATTCCATTTACTTTCCACACAAAGTCTAAAATCATTTTCACAGTTGAAAAAAGATATAAGTCGTTCTGACTGTGACATCTGGGGATGCAGACACATTGTCTCTACAATACAAGTTAAACAAAGAGTCCACAGGGAACACGAGAGTTTGAGAAATTCCAATACAAATGTATTCTCAACTCCTTTCAAGGTCTCAGTCTTCAGCTGCACAGATATTAACGCTTTAATTGTTGTAGGTAGAATTTTTCTAATTTTACCACTGGCCTGAATCCAGAAATCAATTTTCCCAGTTTAATTTTGTTCTCTTTAGACCATGGATGCTTTTCTTGTGCTAACCACTAGGTTTGTGATGCCTTTAAGAGTCAGCTGGTAATGGAGTCATAGGTCCAGAGTGAAAGGGGGTCCCATTCCCCAGAAGTTTTTCTATACATGACATGTAATTCATAATGTGGCCACTAGAGGCCGCCTTTTAGTCTTCTCCTTCTTATCCTATTCTCTCCTCTGCCCTGTTCCTCTATCACACCCACAGATAACAGAGAAAGCATGGAGGAGCTGTCACCAAGGATTAAGGTAAGTAACAACATCTAGGGGTATATTTACTAAGCAGGGAATTTGCTGGGGAATTGAAAAGTGGGGAAGTTGCCCATAGCAACCAATCAGATTCGAGCTTTCAGTTTCTTTTACATACTGGAGAATGTAAGCTCAAATCTGATTGGTTGCTATGGGCAACTTCCCTGCTTAGTAAATATACCCCCTATTGTGGCAGTGCTGTATTTAGCTGTAACACCATACAAAATTACTGTGGTTTATTTAATTACCCAGAATTTTATTTAGTATTTGAAATGACAACCTGTATATTTACCTATTATTATTATTATTATTATTATTATTATTATTATTATTATTATTATTATTATTATTATTATGATAATTATTAATAATGGTGAAAATTACTGTATGTTATTTTTAATACTGGGTTAAATTTGTATTAAATGAAGTTCTCATATTTTTTTAATAACATTTTTTAAATAATGGCTAAAGTAAGCAGATACAAACGGTTTAATCATGGTGGCATCAGTTTCCATCACGTTACAATTTGGAATATTTCTATTAAAATGGGTTACAATGATGACTATTTTAACAAAGTACCCATTACCCATTTCAATAATACAATGTAAAGTGTATATATAAATATGTACTATGTACTTTTTATTGGACAATTTGTACCTGCCAGTTGTTCCTTTCTATATTAAGTGTGGCTCTCTATGTTGTGAAACTACACATCCCAGCATGCTGTCATGCTTTAACTGCATAGACATAGTTAATACCTGACAAAGCATGCTGGGATGTGTAGTTTGACAACACCTGGAGAGCCTCACTTTGTCTAGCCCTGATCTATATTAACTGGACCTCATGCATTTTAACTGATAAAACATAGTGTCAGGATTAGGTAAAGGTGGACAGTTATATATCAATATATATCATAGGTCATTCATTTGTGCCAGTTCTGCAAGGGTTATGCCTGGGGGACCACACCGCACATTTGGTCACAGAAAGAGTTATATTTGTACTATACATTTATAGTACAAATATGATTGAACTTCCAAAGTACAGGTCTTTGAAGAGAAGGATTTAGACATGTGACCCTAGGTGAGACACAATTTTGAGTACCTCATGGTCATATACACCCTGTAAAAATTCTAATAAAGGAAATATTCTTAAGCACAGCATTTTTTCTGATACGTTAATATAAACAAACATGAATAAAGTAACTACTTTTACACCCGTTTTAGTAACTTTTTTAAACAAACGTTATTTATTCTATGGTTATACACTGCACACATTCAAGCTGACAATAAGTGAATGGAATAGATTGAGATGCATTTAAATACTACACAGCTTTACAATATTACCGTTACAAATCACAATAATTGATCTAGTGCTTCTTATGTCAGTTCTTCCACAAAGCCTGGCTTCTCATAATACGATGCGGTCTCTATGTATTAGCACAGTGGAAGGTCAAAAGACCCTTTACATATTCTCTAGAGCATCAATGGTGTACACAATTTCCTATTCATTTGTTAACATCAAAATGAAGCTTTATTTATGCTATGAAAAGAGAAAAAAAAACATTTAAGTGTTCATCCAGTTATCCATGACCCGGAACCTTGACGTAACACAGTCCTAGCATAAAGGTTTGTAGAAATGTCAAGAGAGTGTGCTTCACTATCTATATACATGGATTACAGTCTGTTTCCTTGTTAACCAACTCAAGTCCCCATAATCCTGAAATGCCCTTTAAATCCGACCTGACCTCACCCATAGGCCACTACATCGATAGTATCAGGGGATTTCTAGTAATTGTATTAAAGTATTGGTAGTTGACCAAGACTGTGCAATAAGTAATGATACAGTTTATATCATATCATATTATACTGACAGTACCTATCGTAACATTATACTGTACAAACAAAACCTGTATTAACTATAGCATATAGACAGATTGCTCTATGAAGTGCATAATAACTAAAGAGCAGGTCAAGGTTCCCGTCCAGTGACCCACTCTGCAAGTACTGTCCATTCCCCTACTTCTGCAAGGGGGTGAACAGTGTACTATCATGTGCATGAGTGGATCCCCTCCAGTATTGAACATCATTCCGTATGACAAGGGGTTCGTCATCCCCCAGCTAACCTACAATGACCTTTCTCCCCCCAGCCAACCTACATTATGTGAGCGAGGAGAGTAATTTAAATTAATCAGACAGGGCAGGGCTGGATGGCAGTGACAGGCTGCCGCATGGGGCATGCAGGAAAATAAATCCAGTCCTATGAGCTCCCAAACTTTTAATAGGCTATTACAATATTAATGGTGAATATTTATTGTTATACTATTTTCCTCTCATTGTAATTACACAGTTGATCATCTAATAGAGACAAACCCGGATTTAAAAAGTAAATGTGTATAACACTGTTTATAGTTATTTTATTCAGTTTTCTCGGTTTCAGTGCTGGGAATGCCACTATACCTGGCAAGAATATAACACAATTAAAAGAAATCAATTACTATTAAACTGTGATGATAAAAGAGAAAATGACTTCTAACAAACATCTTCTTTCCTTCTAGCAGATTCCATTGTTCTGTAAGTCTGCTGCCATGTGAGGGAGGCATTTATAGTTTGGCGTTGTACAGGGCCGGACTGGCCATCTGGCACTTATGGCAAATGCCAGATGGGCCACTGGAGTGATGGGCCGCTACAAAGTGCTGCTGGAAAGCTTAAGCCATCTACCAATCAGTGTGCTGACAGCCATTAACTGACTGGCTGCCAGCTAGAAAAAAAAAATAGGATAACTCTCAGCAGTCTGATTGGTGGATAGCTCTAGGTGGGCCTGTGTGCATTAAATGCCAGGGCTGATTTTTAGTCCCAGTCCGGCCCTGGCGATGTATTGGAACACCAGAGTATGTGTATGTTTAAAGGAAATATACAGAAAAATCACTTCCTGTGAAAGTGTAGAAAAGTTAATTAGGCTGTTACTAGTGTATATCGGTGCCGATAAATGGGGAAAACCCTGATCATCGGCACTACACAACAGAACGATTATCGCTTTGTGTGAGTGCCGGCCAAGCTTCCCTTTCTGCTCTGCTGAAGCTAGAGCCTGACAGGTATCCCGCCCA
This sequence comes from Platyplectrum ornatum, assembly GCA_016617825.1. Lineage (NCBI taxonomy): Eukaryota > Metazoa > Chordata > Amphibia > Anura > Limnodynastidae > Platyplectrum > Platyplectrum ornatum. The sequence continues at coordinate 31,620 of JABWIB010000123.1, read as the reverse complement.
GCTGGTAAAACAGCCGGGAATTCAGATCGATAACGATATTGTGTCTTAGCAAGTGCCGCTTTATAGCCATTTTTTAAAATTTGTTGTTGATTTACCTAATTCCACATTAATTGTGGAATAAAAATTGTCTTGTATGTGGCCAGCTTAACACAGTAGAACAGGGGTTCTCAAACTATTTTGCTCAGGAACCCCATCTAACAAAAATTATTTTACACAACCCAAGCAAGTTGCCGCCAAACATAGAAATGGAAATTTAGAAATTGCGCACTGGTGATATTTTTCACCAAGACATCAGACTATAATTTTAAACAGTGGTAAGTAACAGCTTCATGAGGTTAATTGGGGGCATAAAGAGTTTGTACATCATGACAACTGGCAATCCTATGTGACAAATAAGTGTGAAGATGGAACTGGTTCAGTACAGCAGTGTAGCCGTCCGCAGGCCGCCAATCACCTATTTCATGCATGTATCACAATGGCACCCCTCGGTCCCATAGTGCCGACCTGCAATTGGGCCATGGTCTATCTGAAGAAAGTTGTGACCCCATGCAGATGTGGGCAGGACCCACTCTGGGGTCCTGAGCCACAGTTTGAGAACCATTGCAGCAGAACAATCTAACAACATGCTTAGGTTAATATAAGAGTATCTCTAATCTTACAATTAAAGTGAAATATGGTCTAGAGTTACCATTAAGTCCAAAATGCATCCTGCAATAATCTTTTGAAGAAATTCATTGTAATCCAGGTCAGCCAATCATTTTTAGAAGCTACACTAAACTNATCAAAGTTCTTTCTTGACTCTTTCTATAGCTTACAGCACTGTTGGAATTTTAACTATGCCTATACGTTCATGCCATAAAGCCTTGTCCAATTCCCATTTATTCTTAAAGACTCAACTGGAGCCTTCCCTGAGTAATCTGTATGGAGTGTGTGTCTCTGACTTGCAACTTCTAGCATAGTAATGCTAAATATGCTGTTTCTTAATGCTATTTTCCCATAACACTGTGAAGCAGAACTAATACAGTTATTCGATAAGTACATCAAAGACAGCGTATCTAAAGGGAAAAAAATGCCTTCATTGGTGGTAAAGTTTATATGTAATGGGTGACAAGATTTTGACTTGTGTGTTATTTTCTTTTGAAGTAGATGATGACGATAATAATAAAAGAAGCTTATCTGAACACTACGACTTACTCCTTTTTACTCCTATTTGTTGGGTTTTTAAGGAAACTTTGTTTTGCTCAGTTTATCTCATGATAATTAGTTTGGCTTTATATCAAAGTTCTTAACTAACAGTAACTGGGAACATTATCCCATTACCTTGGTATCTTTGCAGCATACAAGGTATAAGCGATAAAGTTGGAACAGTGGTTACATTTGAATTACTATTATGAATCACTGTGTTGATTGAGAGGTCACCATGGTCAACATATAGTCAACTTATGGTACCCACCAGAGCTCAAAGTGGGTATTTATAAGTGGAGGAGGGTATGGAAGAGAACATTTATCACAAAATATTGGGTCTGGAGGGTGTGAGGCTTATACAAGGGTGTGGAACTTAGAGGGTGAAAAAGTTCCGGTACCATGCCGGTGTATATTGGCCCACTTATAGCTCTGGTACCCACACGTCATCTTCAGGGCTTTATTCCTGACTCCTTACGCAAAGTCTGATAGGCTCAACCTAGTGGTGTTTGATCACTGAGCAATATATTTAAATTTTTGCCCCTTGACACCTTGTATCACACCTGGTTAAGATATTAACATGGCCCGACACACTTACTCACTTGCCCCAGTATCACTGAATGATGTACCACGATTAGTACCACTGGTTGAGAACTTCCTATGATAGACTTATGGCACTAAGATTCACAGGATGGTACAGGCTAGGTTGGACAATTTAAATGAGCTGTTCTGTTGAAGAATAAGAATTATTATGCAATCATTTTTAGTGTGTTAACTAACTGGACAACTTGCTGGACAACCTGCACTGAAATTTAAGTAACACTCATCAATAGATAAGTCTGTTATATTCAATTTATTTGTGTTTGTAGTCAGGGCTTAAAGTGCCAAAAAAACCATTTTGAATTGTGTGGGGGGGGGGGGGGGGGGTGCGTAAATTTCCTCGGTTACAATCAACATTAGAGTTAAGAGGTGATGTTTCCTAAGCTGCTCAGTATCTGTGTGCAAAAATCCCTGCATGCAAACAAAACAAAGTACATTTCATTACCCCTGAAATTCAACATGGTTTTGCCCAGGCGTAACTATGCTCTAGTTTATCTCTTATTCTCAGAATCTAGTCATATGTGTCTAGAAATAGGCATTTTGTTGTGCTTCTAATAGTATAACGTTGTCGGCTCATCAAACGAGCTGTCTCTTAGTTAAATCAGAACGCCTAAAATATATTATTCTATTATCCACGGTGTATAACACGCAGCTAGCATTGTAGGCTTTTTGAGGGATTTAGCAGACACCTAATGTGCCAGAGTCATTGCAATAGTTATGTCTCTCCTTCCAGATCTCACCACACATGTGATTCATAGCTCTGCATGGCTGACATTTCTATGCAAATAAACTCTAGACGAATGCGGCTTGCGGGGATTTGTAAGACATATAAGAGCTGCCTACGAGCACTTTTTGCAAATGATGTTGTGAACCAAAGCAAAGAGTGTGCCAATGAGTTTATTAATACTCTCAGTGGCTACTATTCACAGATGGCGTGAGGTGTCATTTGTACATTTGTATGTGAATGATTCCTTTTTGCAGTGTTCTGCAAAGGTGTCTATTGAATTATTATTTGCCTTTTATTCATTTATTGGGCATTTGTGTGTCCTGTATGCCCCTAATAATGATAATAGCAAAACACACTAATTGCAGGGGAATTGAAAAGTGGGAATGTTGCCCATAGGATTCCTGGAATCAAAATGTTCCAGGATATATGATGATTATTAATAAGTTTAACCAATCAAGGTTTAGTGCCTAATCAATCCAATTTAGGCTTATTGATGGCAGGAGTTCATCCATACCTCTATGTCTGGACCTCTATGGAAGCATAATCATATATGCAGTATATACATTGTGCTTATAGACCATGAGGATGTGTAGCCCTTACCCCAACTTATTAGCACCCTGCTCATATATCATTCTAGTGGACGGGCCCATTCTGACAAAGGGGCCCACTACAGCGCGTCGCTGTATGTATATATATATATATATATATATATATATATATATATATATGCTTCCGAATTTCAGCAGCACTCGAGGGTTTATAAACAATTTTGGGGTTTAGTTTAAACCCCAAAATTCCGACGTTTCAGCTTTATTTGCGCTTTCTTCAGGGAGAAAGAAGTAGAAAGCTTGAATAAAGCTGAAACGTCAGAATTTTGACTTTGTCATTTGTTTATAAACCCTCGAGTGCCGCTGAAATTCGGAAGCATATATTAGCACCTGATGGTGCTGTGCAAGGTACCTTGTATCGCTATTCACACTATCCGGGAGTGCCGTCCTGATTGCTGTATATATATATATATATATATATATATATATATATATATATATATATATTATATATAATACCATTACGGTATACCGGCACCTTTTCCCCCACTAATGCCCTTGTACAAGCCACACCCCCTGCAGACAGGATGACAAAATTGTGGGCCCAAGGAATATTTTTTTGCACCTCGGCCCATGACTTGCTTGTTCCACCTCTGCTTGAAGGAATCCCCACTTACTAACTTATCTCTGCTCCTCTGTCGGAAATGTCAAATTTACTCAAATGCGGAGGTCTGCAGAAAGAGTCGATGGAACTTATCAGACAAAATAACTTTATACTTTTCAATGTACACAAAGTAACTTTCACTCGAACAAAACGGAAACATTTTTTCCGATCATTTGGAGAATGCGGATGTTCAGCCTTAATGTCAGCAGTAAAAGCTCAACAATTATATTCTCTAATTCCCTGCATTTATTTGCAATAAGAATTACTAACCATCTTCAGCTGCCAGACGTGTGCCTTTGCATGAAAATGATGCTATTATCCTGCGTGGCTGTGACTAAAATATAAAGATCACAGATCATGTAATAAAGCAGAGTAATGTACAAAAGACAAAAAAAAAAAAGAACGAAACAATGAAACTTGTAAGTGAAAGCATGTAAATGCTAATATAAAAGAAGGATAGCTTTAGATGCTATTGGAAAAGGCCTTAATAAATGTATTTATTGGTAAACGAGATGATTTATAAAATATGTTTTGTCACAATGCTTTTCTGGAGCTATTTGATATTTTTATATACAGTGCCATTTTGTCGTGTTTTTTGGAATACAACTTTAAACTTCCGTATGCTGACTATGGTAAAATTCACGCAGTGATTTAATCTTGGGGATTTGTATTCAACAACAGAACAAGTGAATTATCAGCAATTCGACTGTTACTGAATCCCCAAAAGGGAAATTCGGCACAGAAAACGCTTCACTCTGGCGATTTCATAAAATCGAACTTTACTGAATTCCCCGCATAATGCAGCTACCAATGAGATTCATTGGGATCTGGTATCAAGTAAATTTAGGTTTAATACATTTAAGGTTTACCTATTATGGCCAGCTAGGAGTTCCACCAGTCGGGCCAACTAAACAAAAGGGGCATGGTTTGGGGATGTATGTGCGGATTGGTAGACAATGTTACAGAGTGACTTAAAGCAGGGGTACAGCAGAGTAAGCGCTCCCACTTTCCGCATGAGAGTAATCAAATGAAATTGTAAATGCCTATTGTTACCCTGTATATGTATATACCACCAACTGTGTGAAAGCAAAATTAAAGGTTTGCTAATAAGATATTAATAAGGTATTAAAATATTAATTGGTAAAATAAGATTAGTCTGCATTTAAAGCACACACATATTTCTTGAACCATAAATTATAAGGTATATAGATTACATGAGTGGCAGTGCAGGTGAAGGTATCTCAAGATGNCAACATCATCTAGCATTTTACGACAGGCAGGGTGCAAGTGCATATCTTTGGATTAGATGATCTGGATTAGACCAAGATTGCCATAANCCCATCATATTTGTCATGTGGAGCAGTATTTTGTACGTTTTCACTCCTTTACCAACTCAGCTTGGACAGTATCATCATTCTTTATATATTTAACAGATTTTTATGTCAGGCTGAGAACTGAAGACTGCAAGATTAATGAAAATGTACTTTATCCGAAAACTCACTCTTCGCACAATTTCTCAAACGAAAAACCAGAAAATAACACAGCAAGTCTTAGGCTGACAACAGCGGCACTGCACAGTATTTATGCCCCTATCAAATGTCTTGAAGTAGTTTTGAAACATCATAAATATAGAAAGTAGAGACACTCTCCGATACTAACATGCCGTATGAACGTTGAGTCATAAACATCTCCAATGTGTCCGTTTCTACAACAGATTCCTGGTAGAATCNGCGCGGTTGAATAATGCCATTTATGCCACGTCTTGTACTGACTATAAATAGCTTCAGCTATAACCGTGTATATTCAAACACATTTCATAGGATTAAAGTATTTACCCCAAAGCTATTCATTTTATATAATCTCATCAATGATCCAATCTAAACGCTGTATAATTAATGACAAAATGGCCGACCCCTCAATATTTATATAGTACATTATCCCTGTGCATACAATAATGGTATACTGCAGGTTTATTAGAAACCAAAGAAGGATATTTGTAGCATAGTTCACAGGTGGACATTTTCAATTTCATGAAGGAGGTGGGAAATGGCAAGAACTACAAAGGGTCTTCGCAACTAATTAAAATCCTCTTCTACCCTTTGTGGATGGTATTTTAATCACTCAGATATTTGATTGAATTTTCCTAAGATACAATATGAGTCACTCATATCCATTTTCAGAGGGCAAGTACAAGGCCTCAACCCCAAGCAAGCTTCTCTTGTAAAACACTGAAGGACACTTTGTTACGTCGAGTCAAGCAACGGAGAATCTGTAGCTGTTAATCTTTTTTACAGATCTGGTTAGCATTTGGAGACATTTATAATTGAATGTTCTCTTATTCAGTGGAGATAATTGATATTTTTTGTGAATAATGTTTGTGTCACCCAAGCACAGAAAAATAGCCTGGATTTTTTAATTAATAGGAAGATATGAAAACTAAATTATTAAACCAAATTCATGTAGGTCTGTGTAAGCTGATTATAACAGTCTTAAGTATTTTCCATTTGAAGGTGAGGTTCGCAATTAATTTTTCAGCATGCTGCCATTTCAGCTAAGCACCTCCGCTGATTTCAATAAAACAATAGTTTTAATTTGCCTTCTTCAAGACTATATAAATTAAACATTTTTTTACTTTTTTTTCCGCAATGTGAAATTTAACGCTGTCAGCGGTTTGAAGTATAAACTAATACTGAAACTAGAACTAATTATGCCACCTGCAGTGATGACATTTATTAGAAAAATATAAATGGTTGAAAGACACACATATGGACATATAATAAACATGGAAGTCATATTCATCCATAGATATTGCTCCTGAGCTGGTATAATAACTATGGACTTGATTCCACCATGTATCCAGCCGGATGCGCCACTCAGCCACTCAAGTCATGATCTGCGTGTGCCCTGCTTTTCGCCCGCATCCGTGTCGCTGTCGCCCCTTCTCTCATTTCAATATCTGTTTTATCAGGGGACCTGTCCTGACATGGTTTAAGTTTGACCATTAGAGTGTGAAGCAGGTGATTCTCCCCTGGACAATTACCTGTTTCCAAATGGATTGCAAGGTTCAAAAAAACAATAATAAAAATAAAAACAAATAATAGAAGTGTTGTGTTTTATATTTTTTTATTTTATTTAAAAAAATGTAATTATTTATTATTTTAATTTTTTTGTATAAACTCTAAAATTTACCTCTGTGGTGTTCAGTGTGACCTGCACTCGCAGCACATGAAAGCTTACATTTATGAATGAAAGGCATAGAAAGATATTCTGTTAATGCTGGCTTGGCACATCATGCGCCCGCATATAACTCTGAATCGGGTCCTATACCTAAAAAGAGAAAGTGACAACTGATTGGATAAAAATAAACAGGGTAAGCCAATCAGGTGTCACTTTAGTTTAAACCCCAAAATGTATTTAATTAACAAATGTATTTAACTAGTATTATATTCTTTAAATAACTGCAGTTCTAATGCAATGACGTTTAGCTGATTTAAAAAAAAAGAGAAAAACAAACACCAAATTGGGGTTAAATACTATTATCATTTTTTACATTTTTTTTATAAATATATTTTTTTACATTTAAATCCAAAATCAGACTGGATCTATACCATAATTAAATGTAACGTCACATAGCGTGGCTGGTGAAATTGATTTCATGTCTTTGAAATTGTTTTTAAAAACTTACAATAACACCCTTAATATGCAGCAATGAAGTTATTGTTTGCTTAATTATCAGTAATGCAATCAAAAGAATATATGGTGAAACCCAGGTCTGGATTAACAATGGGGCTAATGGGACTACAGAGCCAGGCCATTTAGAAAAATAAATAAATAAATAAGGCTCATAAAACCCCAGCTAATGCTATCAGTATGATGAAGAAGAGCACAGTGTAATGAAAAAGTGCATTGTGTGATTAAGTGACCAACATATACTGTATTTGCTGCCATATAAGACTATTTTTCTGCCACAAAAAACATGCCTCCAAGTGGGGGGTCATCTTATATGCTGGGTGCACTTGGTTGGGATCAGGGGACCAGGAAGAAAACACGCTGGTGTGACCTTCAGCCACTTCACAGTGCAGGGCAATACTCCTCCCCCTCCCTCTTCTGAGCAGCAGTGATAGGCTGATAGCCAGTCACAGGCTGCTTCTGCCTGTGCCCTGTGTGCCTGGATCAGAAACCTCCAGCAACGATTGCAGCAGAGGTGAGTGCTGTGCATGGCTCTTATACAGCAGACATAGCTCCCAAGTGTCCCGATTCTGGCGGGGCAGTCCCGCTTTTGGGGGACTGTCCCGC
>JABWIB010000123.1:0-18292 GCA_016617825.1 Platyplectrum ornatum | reverse complement strand
TAGCAAAATGCCAGGTGACGCTGAACCAGCAAGTACATTTTCTTCTTGTGTATTCTGCCATAGCCCATACCAGGGCTCAGGGCCGGCGACAGGGGGGTACAAGGGGGACAGCTGTGAAGGGGCCCCAAGCTTCAGGGAGCCCTGTTACTAGTGTTATCACTACTGTGGGTGGCCCCAAAAAATCTGGATGTTCCGGGGCCCCAAGATTTCTGTTGTCGGCCCTGCCAGGGCTCAAAGTGGGCCTGTATATGTTGGTATTGCATATCGGCATCTTTTCTACAGACAAGACCCACCCCCCTTACATGTGCCCTGNCCCCACCATACAGCTATACCTCCNTTAAAAAAACTCCCACTTTGANCCCTGGCCCATACTAAATCAGGGGATACAGATTTTAGCACGTTGTATGGTTTACACTCTAAGGTGCGGCATGAGACGTGAAAAGAAAAGATGTAGCAATTTAGATTTAAAATATTAGCTAATAAACAAGTTTAACAAATCTTCACAACACTTCCCATTGTTCTGGGAGCTTAACTAAATAATAAATGTTGTTAGCATAAATTAGTTCTGCCTCGGCATGTTGTGAAAATGAATCTTATTATTGTCTTGTTGAGCNGTTTGAGAAAGAAAGGAAGACAGAGTTGATTGATTTTTTTTTTCCTTTAGTATCATTATATTTTTGGCAGAGCTTGGCAATCTGCCTATATGGGCATTTTGACGCATTCCTGTATGGCAGGATGGGGTTTAGCAGAATATATATATATATATATATATATATATATATATATACTTTCAAATAAACACAAATTTAAAATAAATAACAAGTCCAAGTTTATTAAGGCATTACTGATCTATTACTGTTTTAATATTTCTTTTCTTGGGGCAGACTATATAAAGGTTTGTATTGTGCATTAATGGGGAGGGGGGGGAGAGGGTTTTCAATACTTGTAATGCATGTAGGGTATACCAGAGCTGTGGAGATGGTGCATAATAAGTACATATTAAGTATGTACTTAGTATACTAAGTAAATAAGATAATGTAAGATAATGGCATGACACCTATAACACATATATAATATACAGTATATGAATACATAGAGGCACCGCGTCTTAATTTCTCCTTTATGCTGTTTGCGTAAGGGAGAAAAACTCAAGTTCTTTGCTCGCGGCTCAAGTTCAATAGTACAGTAATAGTAGTAAGTCTGGATCTGGTCCANAGAGAGCAAATGTTTTCTTTTTTTATACCTTGAGTCCCTAGAATATATGTATAGGAGCAATAAATTCAGTGTAAAGCTTGTTCCTTATTCTGCTTCACTGTTATTGGAAATTTACATAGGAAATACCAGCTCTTTCTATGATCACCACTGATATTGATTAAACTATTCACCTGAACGAGGCTCATTATAAAACATCTCAGTATGCCAGCTGTCTGTCAGGTGTTATGTTGTTTTGTTATAAACATCTAAAACTATATAACATTTTCAAGATGCTGTTGACCTTTACATTCATTGTACTCAACGGAAGCTTGATTATCAAGGAGATGTTTTTTCGTCAGTTATATTACCCAGAGGGCAAACTATGAATAATTATGTTATCTGAATACCTTTAGCTGCAGTAATCTCCGCATTTTACCAGCTCATATTTATGCATTGTACTTTTTTAATAGGACATAGAGAATGACACATTTCATATGCTAGTATAATATTTTGAGTGGGGATAAAATAATACTTAACATTTCTTAGAACTGTAACCTTCAAGTTAAGTGTCCCGGATAACACACCAGTGGTTATGTTGTTAGCTATTGCCAGATCAACAAATAACTTCACAAGACTCTAGTCTGCTCATTGCGATCAAGAGATCTACTAACTTTTTATATTGACACAACAAAGCGCACAAAGTACATAATAGCAATATAGCAAACAGCTCCCTTATACATTGTGTACATTGTATATTGTAGCCCCTGCCTATTTTTCCATCACTATAGGGCACCTATATATTTTTGCCCCTAGAAGAGTGCCCACTNTATATATTTGCCCATTAATAGTATCCCTTGTTTATTTTGTAAGTTCTATGCTCATCATAGAACTAAAGTTCCTTCAATTATATGCGCTATATACTGGCAGTTGATTTCTCAGTACTTTTTGGCTAATCTTTTGGTCAGGTGTGACCTAGGGAGACTGCACTAATAATTGTGTTATCTATACTTATCTTACACTTAGACTTAGAGCATCAGCATATCTCCTATCTGCAGGTCTGTCTACAGGGATGGGAAGGGTGTACTCTTTACCTGGGCCAGGAGTTTCCAGGGGCCCATAACTGATTAAGATTGATTTTTTTGTCTTTTTTTTTTTTGACTCTTTACTGAGAGAGATCTGCAGTGAGAGCTACTTTTATGGGTAAGGAGAAGTCTCGCTTCTGGGTGACCTCCACACCCACATTTCGGAGGGACTCATTTTGTGTTTTTGACCTGTCTGATGCATTACAAAAGTGGATTCAAAATTAATTCTAAAGGAGGGCAGTACATTAAATAAATTAATCTATTCAAATGGTAAATGATTTGTCTGTATTTCTACTAAGATTTAATAAAAAAAATCGGAAGATCCATATTTTATATTATATGAATGTGTGTAATATTAGTATGTGCTGTAGTGCGTTTTAAAATACCTATCTAAATACTAAGAAAAAGCCTTGATTGTGGCTGCTGATTCATCATACTAAATAACTGGTTCATGGCAAGAGTTCTGCGATCCTTTTTTTTGTCTTTGTAAAATGTCCTATTCATTTCAAGAACTTCACCTAGATTATTTTATTGAATTGAGTAATCAAAAATTGGTTCTAAATTTACTAAGCAGGGAGATTGCAGGGACATTGAAANGTGGGAATGTTGCCCATAGCAACCAATCAGATTCGAGTTCACATTCTCCAGTATGTAAAATTAAACAGAGAGCTGGGGGTATATTTACTAAGCGGTAAGATTGCAGTGAGATTGAAAAGTCTGCCAGCAATCTCCCTGCTTAGTAAATTTAGGCCCTAGTGTATATATCTGTTTGGAAGCATGTCTGAGACTTCTGCTTACCAATGATGTTCCAGAGTAGCTATTTGGGAGACACAAAGGGGAGTCAACCTTGCCCTCAATTTAATAAAGAAGACGCTTCTTAGGCTTAGGACCAGTACAGTAAAAACACCTCGAAAGTGACCGGTGGCTATATCATCAGAGATGTGTGACTAATGTTTTTGTATTATAATTTTGATATACTGTAGAACGGCATCAATAGTTACTTTCCTTCACTAAACTTTACGTAGTAGAATTTGATTGTCCATTTGGATGTGGCCCAGTCTGATCCTTCAATGAATACTTCTTTAGACCAATTTACATAGTTTGATTGTAATNTCGCATAAAATGTATGGCATTGTTCTGATGCACGGCTACATTTCCATGTCGCTTTCACCGTCGTATTAAAAATGATTAGATTCTATTAGAATTGTGTTTCGTGTGAGGTTCAAAAGGGGATTTTNTCATTTCAAGTTTTCATAATATCAAACTATTCTTCCAGCAGAAATGGATAGACTGCGTTATTTGGATTTTCAATTCTGTGGAGACAGCACTCGAAGTTGATTTAGAGATACATTCATGACCTCTTATATAGTCTAATCATAATTACCCGTCTGAATGCGTATTATTGCTTTTGTTCATTCTGTTATGTTGTGTCTTGAGTTCAGAGTTTTAATATTATCCCTTTAGCTCTGTAAGTGCTATAAACATCTCACAAACGTGTTATCTGATGAAGAAAATTACTGAAGAAATATGCATTGATGTTTCACATAATGGATCAGAGAATATTTAGTGTCAAGAAAATGCTGTTTAAATATTGTATTCTCTGGGTTTGGAACTTGCAAGAAATGGTGAGATAGGTTGTAGAGTCTTATCGGCAGGGAATAATATGGGAAGGGAAGAAAGGAAGAGAAGAAAGGAGCAACAATAAAGGGGGTTTTGTATTTGTACTTGTATTTTGTAATTTTAAAAGGGAGTGGTTGTACCCCCATAAATTCTAGAAACGGACATCTTGCCCTAAAGTTACTAAACTGTGGGATTGGAAAAGCGGGAACAATGGTGTCCATAGCAACCAATCAGATTCTCCAGTATGTAAAATGAAACTGACATCTTGAATCCCCTTGGTTGCCATGGGCAACATCCCCACTTTTCCAATCCCACAGTTTAGTAAACATAGGCCTAGAGTGTTATCCAGTGCGGTGCTTCAATTGAGGCCGTATATACATACTTTGAACATGGTCTCTCACGTACCTGCTTGACAGACATGAACTTGGCGTTAAATCTGTTTTCGCGGATACACCTGATCTGCGTCAGTTAACTACATGGATGGGTGAGTATTATAGTTAATGTAAAGGTTAGGGTATGGGTTAGCTTTAGTGTTAAAGTTAGGCTATAATTAGTGTAAGGAACAGGCTGTGGTTAGGGTTGATAACCTTAATATTGTCAGATCTGTAATGTGGAAAACGACCATTCTAGACCCGGTCCACAATTCTCTGTAAAGAATTTNACAAAATTGTTTTAGAAATGAATGGGGATTTCCAGTCATCCACACAGCTCCCGACCAATTCGTTTTTATTGTAATGTGAAAGGAGCGGGACTTGAGCAAGGCATAGGGTGGTGAGGCCTTGGCGGGAGTCTTGTTTTTGGCCTCCATAAATTGCCAAACAACAGAGATCCTGTACATCTCCCACCATGAAAGACAATAACTGGAGACAAAAGAGTAATAGGACAGTGGTCACACCACAAAACTTTAAACCTTTAAACCATGACCACCACAATTATGATGCCAACAATTGGGCAATTGGCAATATAAACTGGTACAAACTCAGTGAACATCTGACCCCATTACTTTTGCACTGTGCTGCATCTGAAAAGCAAAGTACATTTTAGAAAACGTACAAATTTTAAGTCACAGGAGCAGAAGAGGATTGTCATCCAGACCCCTACACTTATATCCCTATCCTAAATATGAACACACCCCCTCCCGTCTATCTATTACTGCTTGGCTATACCATTAAAGTAGACTCTGTCCAACTATGGAAATGCCCAACATCCAGTCTGGCATCTATCCCCATTTACACCTATGCAGTCCTTGTTTTCTTAATTAACACATATTTATGTAGAAAGCCAAATATGAGCAGCATTTTGTGCCAGATNTGTAAAATATTAATTAAATGACTTTCCAGTTTCTGCAGTTTTTCGGGTGACCTGCCAGGTATATTTCCTTTAACGTGTAATTGCACAGGCGATGGAGGGAGAAAGCTTCAAACAAATTTCATCCTTAGGACTCAAGAAGCATAGAAAAGTAAACAGCTGGAGGTCGCTTGGCTGCATTCTCTTCCTGTAACGCTTGTAGCTAAATGCATAAGTAATATCTCAAGGCGCAGTCATAAGAATGGTCGCTGAGCCAATGTTTTGGAANTCTTAGATACAATAATCTGGATTTTTTTAAAAGAGGCAACGGTGTCGCCCTGGTCAGGAAAAACGAGAAAACCTGCGACGCTTGTATTGTGTAATGACCATGCAATTATGGCGATCACGGCCCAGTCATTGCTGCAACCACGTTTGTTAAGATGGCGCATTTCCTGCGTGTAAAAAATGAAGGCGCATAGACAATATACAGCAAAATAGAAGCGTCCCTTAAATAAAGAGTGCCAGTATTTCTAAAATCGAAATTTCTAACCGGGTAATTGTATAACCTAATTAGATATGAAGAGTCTATGTGCGTTTTTTTATTTTTCAGATTGAAATATATGTGTGCGTTTTATCTTACTTTTTTATTCGTGAAACGCAAACAATCACCAATTGTCATCTTCAGCTGTGATTCACAGTTGCAATTTAATCCTGTTTGCATATTTTAAATTCGCTCTCAATTACTGTTAATATTTATATTTACAATTACATTGATGCAATGGCATAGCTGAGAGCATTATAATACACAACTTGGCTCCGTTAAATGATTTCACTTCAAACCCATGCCTAAATTTACTAAGCACGGAGATTGCAAGGAGATTAAAAAGTGGGGATGTTGCCCATAGCAACCGATCAAGCTTACATTCTCCAGTATGTGGTGTATCTCAGAGCTTGAATCTGATTGGTTGCTATGGGCAACATCCCCACTTTTCCGTCTGTCTGCAATCTCCCTGCTTAGTAAATTTAGACCCGCATGCGCATAGATCATGTGCATGTTTGTTAACAAGGAGATCGCAAGACTGAAACATTCCTCCAGTTAGATTTAAGCTAGAGGAACTCCACAGAAAAACACATGTATAATAAATATGTACATTAGGTAGTACACTATCCATTACAATTGAACATATTCTAAAACGATTTGCATATTCTGCCAAAAGCTGTGTTCTGTCTAACAGGAGATGTTAAGTACATTTTAAATATACATATTAATGTTTTAGAGGGGTATAGTTATCGCTAATACCCAGGCTTTCAAATACGTATTAATATCCAATATTTACATTTTGATGAATATACAGAATATCCCCTTTAATTAATATTGTCTTACACCGAGGCTTTTTCCATGTAATCTTTACTTTCATACATACAAAATACCCTTTTGGGGATTAACATAACAAAATCATCATCAAAGGTTCTCCTAGCAGTGGGAGTTTTGTGAATATGTCTGATTAATGTTATTGCTAGTGAAGGTGCAAAAGGACAAGCCAAGACAAAACATCAGATTTACCACCTGAAGCATCCCCAATTATTTTTGCTGAAGCAATGACAGGGGTGCCAAGAGAGGGGGGTACTATTTACCTGGACCCAGCTAAGTTCCTTTTTTTAAGCCTTGGCTGAGAATGATTGGCTGTACATGTTACACATTACCTAACAGCAACAGCAAAAAAACCCTGTATAATCAAATAAAGCATAGTACTACAGCTGTTAGTCAGGACTTACATATTCCTTCAGCGTCAGGACAGTATTATTCACGGGAGTAATTGAGGATTGCAAAGGAGGGAAGACAGCAAAGGAAAGTAAATTATGCTTAACTTCATTCATAAAATAGACTGTAGGCTGGACAGCTGTAGACACACATAGGAAGAGATTGGAAGGCTGGCAACACAGCCACACCCCCAATAGTTTGGACCCACCCCTTTCACAGGCTTATCTTTAATGATCAGACACTAAGAGGTATATTTACTAATTGGTGAGATTGCAGTGAGATTGAAAAGTGGGGATGTTGCCCATAGCAACTAATCAGATTTGAGTTCACATTCTCCAGTGTGTAAAATAAAACTGAGAGCTTAAATCTTATTGGTTGCTATGGGCAAATTCCTCACTTTCCAATCTCACTGCAATCTCACCGCTTGGTAAATATAACCCTAAGGCTTAAATTTACTAAGCAGTGAGATTGCAGTGATATTGAAAAGTGGGGATGTTGCCTATAGTAACCAATCCAATTCAAGCTCACATTCTCCAGTATGTAAAAGGAAACTGAGAGCTTGGCTCTGATTGGTTGCAATGAGCAACATCACCACTTTTCAATCTCACCGTAGTAAATATAGGCCGGGGCCCAAAATTCTTCTTGCCATTCCTGACAATAACTCGTTGTGCCTTGAACACTATAACAGAAAAGTAATAGCAGTTAGTTTCACTACAACTTTTACAACTGAATGCAGGCTTTAGNATCAGCGAACGCCCAAACAGAATAGCAATTAATCAAAATATGAATGTCAACTATCACTTTTTAAGAGCAATCAGTGTTAATTTGCAGCTCGTACATTGGCCATGTGATATTTTCAAAGGATATTTCGTTTTCTGTCGCCGTTAGCAGGTGTACAATAGAAAGATATGGTTGCGCATATTACAGGAGATTTGTTAATTATAGGCTCTATTCAAACAATTTCTTGCATGGAGGGAGTAGAAAATCGCTATTAATTTAGCATGAAGCACACAAAGAGATTGTGCAGCTGCATTGCCAAAACCAGCATTTAAATACTGAAGCCCACTCCTTCTGGCGCTCTAAGTGTTAATTAACCTATTTGCCCATGTTACTGGGGTTGCAAAAATACATTTAGAATTAGTGGTAGTCTGCTATGTTGTTATAATAGCAAGGGAAAGTTGAAAAGCGAAATCAAAACACCGCGAGCTAAAGTAAATCGTTCATATAAATCGATGCAGTAAATCAACAACACATAACCTAGCAGTAAATGGCGTTAATCGTGTTATGTCACATAGTGAAGGGCATGGCGTGGGTCAGCCCAAACCACTTCTTTGCTACATGATCATACGTCCCAACTTTCCTGATTTCAGCGGGACAGTCCTGATATCGTGTGACTGTCCTGTCTGCCCTGCACTTTGTCCCGATAAGGGTACAAAACGCTTTTACATTTATTGGACCCTGCACCCACCCCCCGAACATACATTTACCCATCATGTCCTAAATGTTTAAGGCACTTACCTCATTTGGCGTTTAGATCAGCCGTGCCCTTCTGTTCTTTGTCACCGCATCTGTGGCTGCACTGACGGGTTCTTCGTCAGTGCAGCCAATCAGTGCAGGAATACAGAGGCTCTTGCAGCCAATTGGCTGCTAATCATCACTCCAGTGAGTGGAGCTGATGATCAGGACATTTTACAAAGCTCTTTCCTGACTGGAGAAGACCCAGATCTAGGCCTAAATTTACTAACCTACGAGACTGGAAAAGTGGGGATGTTGCCCATAGCAACCAATCAGTTCAAGCTCTTAGTTTCAATTTACATACTGGAGCATGTGAACACGAATCTAAGTGGTTGCTATGAGCAACATCCTCACTTTTCCAACCCGCACAGTTTAGGAAGTTTAGGTCCTAGAGTTTACCAACCATTATTCAGGTAGTGTCCTGGTTTTGGAAATCAATGAAGTATGGTAGGGTAGTAGCCTCTCCTCACTCAAATGAAAAGTTAGGGTTACACAGATATGTTGATAAGCTCTCAGTTTCATTTTACATACTGGAGAATGTGAGCTCGAATCTGATTGGTTGCTATGGGCAACATCCCCNTTTTTCAATTTCCCTGCAAACTCCCCGCTTAGTGAATTTAGGCCTTAGTCTTAGCCACGCCCATACCAAGTTTTAACCCCACCCACAATATCCGGATCACATTGCAAGCAATATTGGTTGATATTTAACCAAACTTTTCCAATAATGGAATAATGTTACACTTTACTAAATAACAGATTCCCATAAGAATAAGGATACACATTGGCAATCTTATGCAAATACTATGCAAATACGTCTCCCGTGGGACACCCTTCGGGAGTTCTCAATGTTCAGGAAGCATTACCTGCCCAGTATCACCTGAGATCTCCTGAATGAGAAATGAATCATTCATCTCATTAAACTCTGTAAAATGGATTAATCACCTGAAGTTCATGCGAGGCGATTAAATTGCTGTGCGGAGAGATTGAAGAAATTCATCATACGGCAAAGAGCTTATAAATCTTCTGTGTGGCGAAGCTCATAGGAAACATTGAGTCACCTCCATTATGAGATTAAACAGCTGATGGGATTAAAACCCACCTTTATATACGAGGTGGCACATGCTTCTTTGGGGTTGTTGTCATTTAGTGTTGTTGTCATTTAGCGTTAGCTTTAGGCATTATTTAGACCCAGGACTACATGATTTTAAATCTGGGCCTGTCCACTCCCACCCTATCTGACGTGTGTAATGCATGGAAAACACCATGGCATTCATTAGAAGGTTAGTATGGTTACAAGGGCAACTCATCAGGAATATGTACTTGAACTAGTACTATTTAGTATTATTATTATTATTACATGTGATAATGCAGAAAAATTATGCAGAGAAAGAAATACAGGGTACCCCCCAAGGTCAGACATACAACTGGAGAAAATAAATGACGATCAGCGACTTCACTCCAGGGGGATAGCTGGGAGAGCACACCTACCCCTATGCCGGCGCCTATGAGTGTGGGGAATGCAGGATCTGGTCCAGATATAGAAAAACAGTTACTTTATAGGTCATTGGTAAGGCTTCACCTGGAACATATATCCAGAGCGCCATCAGGGGGGGACATCCGGGCCTACAAACCCGGGCCTGGCCGTCCCCACATCCCCCCGGCAGTGGCCCGGAGCCCTGTACTGGTNTGCCGCCGCTGCCGGCAAAAGCCGTTACACCAGTACAGGGCGCAGGGCCACTGCCTCCTAAAGGCCCCGTGGCCTCCTGCGGTGACGTCGTGACATTGCGACGTCACAACGTTCTAGCTTTATGTGGGGGGTCTGGTTGGTCCTGGCGGCGTCCCTGTATATATCTTATTCTACGCATGCAGGGAGAATACTTTGCTTTTGCTTATTACACACAAGTATTACTTTTAAACTGTTATTTAGACTTAGGCTTATATACATCAGCTTTGAACTCTAATACTGTTTGCAATTCCCCATCCTTTTGCCCAGGTTTAACTTTCCTCCTGTTTTCTCTTATTGTCTAATGCTGAATCAACCCCAATGTCAGACTTCAGTAACAAACATCAAATATGTAAGCAGATATCTTACATCATACTGCTTGCAGGTTTTTGTTTCAAAAGTTTGTCAATAATCCTGACTTTACACCTCAGTTCTTATTGGCATCATCTCTAAGTATTGACTTGCTAACACATCGCATCACTAATCTGTGGTCTGCGATCTCTCTTCTAAGTGTGCTGCTGCTTAGAAATCTTGATTTAATTCTTACTGGAATATCACATCCATTTCCCGCATGCTTTATCAGAATACTTTTGGTTTACTGTTTGTCTGTATAATAATATTATGGTATTAAAAGGATTGCTTTCTTTTATCTGAACAAGAAGACATAGGGAGGAACTAATGACTGTGCCAGTGATGCATCATAGGTAGTGATCATCGACTTTTCAGAAACCAGAGCTTTTCGGTAAAACAGAGATTTGACTCGAAATACTTTATGCCATGATAATGAAAGCAAATACTGTGGGGTTACTAAAGGTAAAGGTTATAGGAAGTTATTACTCCTCAAGGGACTGTAGGAAAGTAATGTTATCATGTCAGCAGTCAACTTAGGACACAAAAGTAGGCTATGTTTCGAACTCTTGGCCTGGATATTTGGCTCGTCTCCTGTGCTGAATTTTTGCTTAAAGTTTGGAGTTTCTTTTTTCTGNTGATGAGGTTTGTATTTAATACGAAACACTGATTTATATTTGACATTTCAACTAGCAACTCAATTAGAACTCCAGTTTCATTTTTTTTAGACAGGGGTTTTAACAAGAGTTGGTACTTGGCATTGTATGCAGGATGCAGTCTCCGGTGCCATAGTCCCACTTTCGACATACAGTAGATACAAGCGACAGCTAAATGTCAGATGTATCTATTGCAAAATACTCGCTATGCTTACTGTAATTTATATGAATGAAGTAGTATGCCTATCGACCAACTCTATGTTATATAGTATGACGAAAATTGTACTATAAGCCTTCATAACGCTGACAGCTGCCGGGATTGTTGACGCATGAGAAGTTTAGGGTTAGGCATTTGGGTGGGAGTGGTTAAGGTTAGGTAGCGGAGAGGAAGAGGTTAGGGTAAGGCAGCGGGGAGGAAAAGGTTAGGGTTAGAAAGCGGGCAAAGAGAGGTTAGGATTATTCAGGGAGGGAAGGATGGTTGGGGTTAGGCAGTGGAGAGGGGAAGATTAGGGTTAGGCATTTGGTTTAGGTTAGGTTTAGGCAGTGGGGAATGGAGGTTAGGGGTTAGGCTGCAGNGAGGGGNGACCTATGTAAGGGTATTGTAAGGAACGGATAGGGTTAGGGTAGTGTAAGAGGAGGGTTAGTGTTAGGGTAGNGGAAGANGGATCAGGGAAAGAATACTCCTGCTTCGTAGTTCTGTTTTCAGCAACAGCCCTGTGNAAAAAAAATGGCTACCCTCCCTGAGCCAAACCCTTATCCTAACCCTCCCCTCACTTAACCTAGCCTTCCCCTCTTCCATCTCCTCACCGCAACCTAAGCCTAACTCTCTCATTCTATTGACACTGATACCTCCAATGTATGGTGTCACATTCTACCTATCCAGTAATGATCATTGGAAAAAGATCCACATGTGTAAGTAAGACTATGGTGCAGGGCTGGATTAAAAGTCACATTTGCCTGGGGCATAAAATAAAAAAAAGTCCTTTGGATTGGCCAGTGATCCGTGGGTGTGAGCACTGATGTGTGTGTGTGTGTGGGGGGGGTCATTATATGTGGGATAACTAATCACAATGTCACTTTATTAATCACACTATACCTACCTTCATCACACTGACATTATTGGCTGCTATGGGCCTTTTTGACGATGGAGGCCTGGGGCTGTACTTCCATTAGTTCCATTGTTAATCCAGCCCTGGCACAAAATTCTATTCATTGTACAATAGTCCAATTTTAGGACCGGGCACGCTCTAAGACAAAAGTAATTTTTATTTAAGTATAAACATCTTTTAAATATATTTCTTTTACTTTCGATAGATCTTTAATCTATGCATTTCCCAGAATGTTTTGTTGCTCAATTTCTCAAGCAATAAAAAGTATATAGATCAACTTTTTAATTCAGCTTAAAACACATGATTTAATAAAAAGCTGAAAGGAAAGCAAACAAGCAGGCATGTCGAGTGTAACCCGCGGTTGTACCCGCAGTTAAGTAGACATTAACAGACCTATTTTTCACTCTCCGCAAGTGTTTTGTGTGCAAGTTAATTTTCCTGATCCGAAGCTTAGCCTCAAAATTAGCTACATGTTTTCCTTGCATTCTTCCTCCTCTACACCATCGTCTATCTTTCAGATCAATTACCGCCTTCATCCTCCTGGTCCCCTTTGGTAATGATAGCAATCTATATCCGTACAGAATATCATTTACAAAGACTGCGGCCCAATTGATAAATCCACATGTGGAAATTCCTGTTCCAGAAATATTATTGTTTGTCTAGAAAGCCGTCAATAGAAATTCGGTTACATGTTAAACCCTTTGGGGATCCCGGCACTCTAAGACAACATATTGCACTTGCATTTTCCGAAAGTGTATTTACTTCCTATCTTTTTTCTCTATTGTCTACTCTTTGCAATTCCTCCTATCTACAAACCTTTATTTACTTATAAGATGAAGTCCACTTGAATTGTTATGCCCCAGTGGATTGAGCCTGTCATATGAGTTCAGCCTATACAACATAAAAAAAATACATAAACTGAAAGAAAATAAGAATAATGAAATAAAAATCATTTCTACTTATAAGAACTTTTTAAAGTAGGAGTTTAGACTTGCTTAGAATAAATCTGTATTAACTAGTTTTAACTGATACGACATAGGCGAAAAACAATTTTATGTCGTCTGCACCATACATGGACTCCTTAAATCATGGAACCTTGAGGAGAGCATTTTAGGGGTTTTGTTTGAGGTCATAAGTTATAGATAGGTATATGAGTGATAACAGGGCAGGTGAGAGGGTTCCAAAGCATTTGTTGAGACCTGTTGGACATGTGAAGGATATAAAGAGCCAACATTGGGATCTTGGTATAATCAGGGCTCGAAGTGTATGACATACCGACACTTCTCCCATTCTAATGAAAAAACTTAAAATCTCCATTGACTTCCATTATTTTCTGTGTTTCTATACCGTCACTTCTGATTGTCCATACAACCACTTCGACCACTCGGTATAATAATATAATATCATATGTATGTGGGTAGTTTGTTGTACAGCAGGCCACACACTAGGGTGATTATCACCCCAATTCCACAATTGTCGTGTATTGGGCTAAAAATTGTCCCAGTTTTTAGGGAAATGTGGTAGCAAAATTCCAGAAAAACACTAGAGCACGATTATCTTGTCGGATGGATGGAATATCTGTTTGATAGTTGTGCCCTAGCTCTAGTCTGGTGAAACTGTTAATTAAATATGAAAAAAAGCCATATACTCACCGAAGTCGCAGCACGGGGCATCCATAGCCGCCGGAGGAGAGGTTAGTATGAATGGGCAGAGAAGTCCTGTGCTGACTGACAGACATCCCATCCAACCAGCTGAGCGGGATGCCTGCCAATCAGAACAGGATTATCTCTCCAGTGTGTGTGTCCCATCTCGCTCCCGAGTTGATAAATGGGGCAAATTTGTGGATAGAATAATAGAATATGAATGTGCTTATATAAGGCTGATATTTTTCCTGTTATTGTTGCAAAGAGTTAATGTGTAATTGTTTTGAATTGAATTGAATTGAATTGAATTGATTAGATATTATAACTTGCCATTTCAGTATATTTGTACCAGAAATGTGTATGTTGGTTGTATTTAGCTTGCATACTCTATAAGTTGAATATTTATGCTTGTTTTACCTTTTTGTCCTGGTTTGTCACCCGATAAGCCAGTCCTGACAACTGCCTATTTGAAAAGACACAATAGGCGTCATTATCACATAAATGTATGTTTTTGTATAACAAACAGTTTAAGCTCACGAACTGTANTGGCCTTATGTCCAAGAAGAATTAATCTAATGACGGCAACCCTGCCACGAAGTGAATGCGTTCTCTACTAAACACCAGCTCAGCTCCCTAATTGCATCTTTAAAATTGGTTTNTTTTAATATGTTGATTTAGCGGCTGATTTATATCCTAGAGGAGTTAGATGTCCGTATGATTTCATCGGAAGATGCTGAAAAGTTGTTTAGTATCTGGAAATCCTGACGCTGATTCCAGTAGTGCATTTATATGAATCAATTTAATTGTATTACAGAAGCCTAAAGCGGACAATAACAAGTAACAATGTAAATTCGAGGCAAGAAATTCAAGCTCCTCAAAGCCGCACAATTAGAAAATCAAATCTAACTCTTACTGAAAGTCTGCTGAGCCGTGAAAGCTTTCTGTTTTGTTATCAGCAGAATCTTGCATCCATAACAATGGCGAGGACGGGCTTGATTATTCTGCTGCTGACACGGTCGACTTGGTTGCAGAGGGAAACTGCGCACATAGAATTACGCATTTCATATTTATAAATGNTCGCTTGAGTTTAAGGATAAATAATAAAGCACTTCTGCTGAAAGAGATATCGTCTCTAATTCTCTTTAGATGGGTACATTTGGGCTTTTTGTTGAAAAGGAAACAGGATTATGTTTGTTCCCAGNAAATCAAGGTTCAAATCCAGACTTCACAAGCTGCTTGCGGAAGCAATGTTCTGTCATTGCGCAGGGAAAATATCTCCTAGATGGGACAGTACTTCGCCCACCAAGGGGTATATTTACTAAGCGGTGAGATTAAAAAGTGGGGATGTTGCCCATAGCAACCAATCAGATTTGATTTCCCATTCTCCAGTGTGTAAAATTAAACTGAAAACTTGAATCTGATTGGTGGCTTTGGGGAACTTCCCCACTTTCCAACCTCACTGCAATCTCACTGCTTAGTAAAGACAATGCATTCCCCTCCGACGAGCATACAGAGTAAGTANGGAAATCTGGATCTGCTTCTGAGGATCTAATAATGGGTACAGTTCTAAATATATACATCATTATGGCAGAACCTTTCATTGTATAGAGTGTCATTTNACTTTAATGGGTACTTACTGGACTATTTACCATTGGTAGAATTTTGTCAATGGTAAGTGGTAAAATTCAAAATGTAAGACAACATTATGTGGCATAGTCTTTTTTTGCATGCCTTCCGTACTTGTCTAAATTTCCATACACTTTCAAGTCTATTAATGTAAGTTGAAGTGCTTAAATTGCCAACACATGGGCCTATTGTTGTGTAGTGCGGGGATTCGGCAGTATCTTGGCTGTCATCCCCGCACTGCTTGTGGTGCAAATTGTGGTGAATGCTGGTTGCATTCATATTGGCGGGAAGCAGTAAAATTGATCCTGGTGTTGCCTGGCAGCCGGGGATGCCGTCGATACTGTTGAATACTGTCGAATACTGTCGAATACTGCACTACATAACAGCTCTGTAAGTTGTTCTGACTGCTAGCAACCAGAACAAATACCTGGCCACCACTAGAGTTTGTAGGGATCCCGATCATTGGGACCCTGCACTACTAGTCGCAAAGTTTTTGCCTAGGCCCAGCATAACCTAGGGCCACCCATGGTTCAAACTGTCANGACGATTCCTAGTAACAATTCAAGAACAAGACAGGATCCCTGAAAGAAGCCGTCATAACACACTCCATATNGCGACTAAAGGACCATTGAATCCCCAGATTCAACAGATGCATTTCTTACCCTAATGCTCACCCCTTCCATTGCTCTAACCCTAACCCCACTCCCTGCATTCTAAACCTGCTACGATCCATCCCCTCCCCGCAGCCTAAACCTAACCCTCCCCTTCTATGCTGTAACCGTCTCCTTGCACAGTGTAAATGTTGACGACCATCTGGGGGGGGGGTAGAAGTGTAAAAAATGGATACGTTGCCAAAACTCATTAATAAACCATTAAAAATAATCAGAAATAAAGACAGAAAACATTAAACGGTGGAGAAGCAGCGAATAAGTACCCANGTCAACAGAGCATACAGTAAGCTGATGGGGTGACAATTGAAGAAAAAGAAGGGCTGTTAAAATGGTATAAACTAGTGAATACTTTAAATGTAAATATAGCTCTATGCATGGCGCAGTGCAAATGACTTTTCTGTTTATAATCCCGTTGTTTGNAAAGGTTTTTAATTTTAACACTAAAAATGAATTGGGCTTATTCCAAAATGTATCAGTTGTATTCAGNCTCCAAGCCAGCATTCAGCTATGAATGTATATAAACAGCAATTANACTTCTGGCATATTCTTCTAAAAAGCTATACAAAGATGGAAGGTGTGTACAGTGCTTTATTTAGAAATTAAAAGGTAAGAGAAAAGCTAAACAATATGCCAAATGTATCTGTACTGTGCTAGATAAGACGTTTGCCAAACCAGCTTGTGAAGGAGAGTGGTAGTATTATGATTTAAGGCCTTTTATTACAGTTATATGGGGATGCTATATAATGATAATGTGTTCAAGTCAAAGCCATTTGGCAGTGTGATATATATAGGTNAGTCTCTATATATACCATTTTTAGCATCCATGGGACAATAAAGCCTACCAGGAAAAAAGTAGAGTACTCCATCCATGTCCCTATAGAAATCAAACCTAGCGCATTACTGTATATGTNCTTTACTGCATTACTGCAGCCCAACTTCCCAACACAGGACCAGATCCAGACTTTTGTACTATGGAACTTACAAGCTTAAAAGTACAAATGGGTAAAACCATGTTGAATTGCAGGGGAGGTAAAATGAATGTTGGTGTTTGCATGCAGGGAGAATACTTTATTGTTGCATGTTGCACACAGACACTGACCAGCGTTACTGTTACACTATTAGACTTGAGCTAGGAAATATTATCTCTCAACTCTAATACTGTTTGTGACTAATGAAATTTACCTCCCCTGCAATTCAACATGGTTTTGCCCATTTGAAACTTTATGTTCATAAGTTCAATAATACGTAAGTCTGGATCCAGTTCATAGAGTGTTGGGGTAAATTTACTGGCAGGAAGCACACACGCTCCCGATATTGCTGGGTGGAATTCCTAGCACATGAACATTGGTCTGTGCACACAAGTTTGCATACGCTCACCTCTGGATAAGCCCATGTCCAGGTACAATTATAATGTTCAGATTTCTCTATGCAGCCAAGAGAACGTAGATCTATCCAAATATTTTGCTCTGGCATCTGTTCATATCAAACCTATAAATATGAATCTGTCCTATTACTATGACTGGTAACTACCCCAGAGCTTGTGCAGGGATAAATCTGATGCATTTGCTGATTGCTCATATACCATGAACCTGACGTCCAAATGTTTGTGTGTTTTCTGGTCATGTGCAATACAAAAATCAATTTCTCAAACAAGACACTGCTTACTGCAAATGTAAATCAAGTTCTTGAGCAATCAACAAACTAGTTTGCGAACTAGGAAATAAATTAAGAAACAGAAACAAACTTGAGCAATGCTAAAATATATCACACATGTGTAAGGGTCAGTTCTTTATCATGTAGGAAATATTACATTACTTACTTTTTCCACAATCATTATATAAAATTGAAATTTTCATAAACACAGGAAAATCAAACCATGATTAAGGGATGTCCTGACCACAGTGATCAAGCTGTAAACAAAAAATCAGAACAGATATACAAATAATTTACCAGCATTTCCTCTCCTCTATAAAGTACTGTAAACTTCCTAAGTTCATGTTCTCCACTTGTGATATTACACTGTCATAATTTAACATCCCTGTCTGGTAATAAATGA
>JABWIB010000122.1:196097-207631 GCA_016617825.1 Platyplectrum ornatum | reverse complement strand
TGGGAGAGTGAAGTGTCCAATTAAGTTTGAATCCTAAATGAACACACAACAACACCACACACAATAATGGTCATCCTGGAGTAAGTTCATTTCATGACTAAAGCAGATTTATTACTCTGGAGCACCATCTAGTGATGAAGAATATGAATAGCAGCTGAAGAATAATAACCAAAACACATATAATAATCATTACTGTGGAGCATCATCTAGTGGTGAAGAATATGAATAGCAGCTGAAGAATAATAACCAAAACACATATAATAATTATTACTGTGAAGCACCATCTAGTGGTGAGGAATATGAATAGCAGCTGAAGAATAATAACCAAAACACATATAATAACTATTTCTAACATTATGCCCAAAGTCTAGATAATGATTGCATTGTGTCAGAATGGTGGTTCAATGTGACTTTTCTTAGTTAAGTTAAGCAGAAGTGTCAATAAGAATCTTTTAATCTTGTGGTTTCCCTGCATGCAGTTATGCTGGGTATTCCTATAAGCAGACAAGTTTCCTCAGGTTTCCTGAAAGAATCACAGGTGACATAACAGGTGATTATGAACACACCAATGTACCAGCATGGAAACCTGGAAAACATGGACCATTGGTAGATCGGGTTTACCACCCCTGCCTGAATAAGCATGCCTATTCATGCATACAGACTGACAGGATTTACTGACAGCTCTGTGATTTTCATATTTCTACCATCTGATATCATTGATCGTGAAAATTGAAAGCTCTCAAAATTTAAATTGCCACAAGGCAGGGTTGCCCTCTCTTGCCCCATCATGTCCATGCTTTGAATGCCCCTGGCAAGTTTGGAACAAAAAATAAGCTCCCAAACATCTAATAAGATAGTCAGATACTGCATTTTGGACACTGATGACAGTAGTGTTTGAGTAACCTAAATTTACTAAACTGCAGGATTGGAAAAGTGGGGATGTTGCCCATAGCAACCAATCAGATTTAAGCTCACATTCTCCAGCATGTAAAATTAAACTGGGAGCTTGAATCTGATTGCTATGGGCAACATCATCACTTTTCTAATGGTGTAAGGTCTGTTCATAGGTGTTGGTGAGACCTTTCTAATAACTTCTTTACTTGGCTTTAATGAAGTTATTCGAGTCCAGACTTCAGGTTTTGATTTGTTCTCCATATCACCACTCCATGTGATGAGCTGCCAGGACTGAGTTTACATTTTCTGAGCCAAGCATGTGGTACAGTATAAGTACAGAAGTCTGGTTAGACATTGAGAGGAGACACAAGGCCTGTTGCTCTCCAGGTGTTGTGAAACTACCAGCACACATTGACAACATAGACATAGCGGACACCAGGCTTAATGGGTTGCTATTTGCTCTTCTCTCTTCTACTCCCATTCTCACACATGTATGACTGGGTGCATTGTAGAATAATCAGACCAGGGCTCAAAGTGGGTATTTAGAAGTGGGGGTATTGAGGAGGGATGAGCATTTTTAAGAACAGGTGCTTAATAAAAAGGCTGGAGCTTAGCAGGGGAAAAGTGGCGGTACACCATACCGGTGAGTACTGGCCCACGTCATACACTAAATCAGAGTATAATCTGGATGAGCCATAATGACAATAAGCAAAACATCTTGATTTGTCGTGATGTCATGGTGCCAAGACAATTCCACCAATTACTTTCCAGCAGATCTAATGGGATCTCTCTTCTTCTGGCTGCTGGATTCTGATCCCTAGTTAGCCCAAGTTTGGGCCGCTGCTACATCATCTTCAACACCAGCAGACCTGGCATAGTGTCTTAAAGATTCCAATGATGCTTAACATGCGCTAACAGCATAAATATGACCGATATGTGGCAAAGCATGATGGGACTTGTAGCTTTACAACACCAGCAGCGCCACAGGGTAGTAAGAGGTTTAGACAGATCTGCACTACACTGTGACAGCTGGAGTAAGTGCAAAACAGGTGCAAGTATAGACATAGGCCTAAATTTACTAAGGGAGTCTGAAAAGTGGGGATGTTGTCCATAGCAACCAATCAGATGCAACGTCTCCACTTTTTAATCTCCCTGCTTAGTAAATTGGGAATATGTCCTGATTTATCAGCTCCACTCACTGCAGCGATGATCAGGATTGAGGAAGGAGGGCCTCCAGAGATTGACAGGAGACTCTTGCCGGATTGATATTGTCCTCTCTGTGTCAATATTAATAATACATCAGATTATCGCCGCAGAGCCTTTCTGGGACGATAATCTAATCCTTTGGAATTTTATCTAGACCATCCACTAGAACGATTATTGTGCCAATAAACAATAACTGATGACATGGCACAATAATCGTTCTGGTGGATGGTCAGCTTTACACATTTCTTTTTTGTTAAGGGCAAATGCAACCGGCACACATGGGAATTTATTCATTTGCAGTAAACATAGTGGTTCTTAATATAATTGAGAACTCCAATATTCCACCATATAAAATGACAAACACATTGCTTCTGTGATAGGCTTTTAATGATAAGACTTTGTTTTTGTGTTACACTGGTAACCATCAATAACATATTCCGGCTGAACAATCCAGAACGTTATTTCATTGGTATTTAGTGAGAATATTTACATACATTTTTATTACCCAGAATATCCAAAACAGAAAAAAGGCTTCCACTTTACTACAATAGTTACAAAATGTAAACAAATTGATCTTTTTACACAGTTGGGACGCGGGGGAAGAAGAAACAAAAACACTAAAAGTCAAAAGAAACAAAACCCCAAAAAACGAAATAAAACGGCAACATAAGTGAAAGTCACTGAGCCTCCCCGATGTGTCATGGTAAGGAATGAGTCTACTTGTGCCTGAGTGTGCAAAGCGTGTGTTACAGAGGAAGATTCACAACCCAAGAGGAGATTGCACAGGGCGGCTAGCGTACTCGCAGATTGTACAAAAAGGAAAACTGCATTGACCCCATTAAAAAACATTTACAATTTATTCAAAAATATATAGATACCACCGACAGAGAATCTGAAGTGAAAAGGTCCAGGTGGAGAAGAAGCATCTAGGGCTCCGTTTACTATATGGAGGACAGCTGTATGCATCTGGATGGTCCTAAATGAAGCATTACGTGTGGCACTAATGTCTGAAGACCAGCAGAGGGTCATGCGGTGCGAGTGTGGAGAAGATGAAGATATCCCATCCCACCATGCTTTGAATGCAGCAGCTGGAATTCACTGACAGATGTGACTGTATGGGGAGGATGCTCTCATTACTTATATGGACACCTACTTTAGAGAACTCACGAGTCTTCCCCATTCCACACAGGGGTGGCACGAACGTCTGGTTCAGCAGAGGATGGTTACTACTGCCCCCTCCCTGCATCCTGCCCCTTCCGGCACTACTGGTTGAACAGATCCCCTGCGTGTCTGCATTATGGGTGTTTTCTTTCCCCAGTGGTTACAAAAGTCCATCTTGTGGGCAATGTCCGTATCTGTTTTACCAATGGAACAGTCCATGAATAGTTAATCTTTTTTTGCTACAACTTTGCACATGTGAGACCTTGACAGCCTATAATGCAGATTTTTGCATATCCTCAGACAGTGCACCACAAAATCATATATCACTTACATTACGTGATCTTAATAGAGCTACTTAGTCTAGTTAGCTGTTTCGTGGATACAAGAAAATATCTCCTAACCAAAATCCTTTGAATTAATTGTGGCTGAGCTTAAAGAACATTTAAATGCTACATACATCTGAGTATGACATTGGGAAACTGCAGCCACTAAGGTCAGGGGAAATTCTCGATTGAGCATTGACTACGCTGTTTGAAGCCATAGGCCATAGTCACACTGACATATTAACATGCAATATGGCTGCTTACACTAGATGTGGATTCCAGACATGTTTTAAAACCCCGTAGCCTCTAACTAATTGAACTTGGAAATAAATGTTATTGTGATCATCTGTCTTAGGACGACCTAATCTAAAAATACATTGTATCGGACCAATAAATTGCATAGTACTGAATTTATTTGAAATAAATATGTATGTAAATTATCTGATTTGGAATTTGGACATATTAATAAATTACGAGCAAGAGACTAAGTAAGCTAAGATCAGCACGCTTTTTAGTACTATGGTTTCCGTGTGTTAGGGGCAGAGCTAGAGCGGGATCCGCTCATGTGCAGGCCAGGACATGGGCACAACCAGCCAGGGTCCAGTCCATGAAGGCCTTATAGGAGAAGGTCAATATCAGGCAAACCTCCAATAACTGATTAGGGACATGGGAAATAAGGTGCATATTTTTATAACCGGGCCCACAACTTGCTTGATTCACCAATGACTTGCACATAAAAACCAGCAGTGCTACATTCATGATGAATCTCGTTCTTTAGGCCCTAACTAAGGTCAGACCTACAAACCAATTTGTAGGATGTGTATTAAGAGTAATCTTAAACCAATTCAATGAAGATGCGGCATCAGTATGTGTGACAACTGAATTTAGGTGACTGGTTTCACCGCAGGAGCTATCTGGCTTATCAGAAAGAAGAGATTGCTACCATCTAAGAGTAGCTTAGCGATTGTCCTCGGAGAACACGCGCTGCGGCCATGCACAGGTGAGATATCTATCAGAGGGAAAGATGAGAAAGTTTACAGAAACATAGTGAAGAGAAAGTGGTCAGAGGACTGAGAACACCATCATTATCCATTTGTCGCCGCTGCAGTAATGTCCACAGGTCAATGTCAGTTTTTCTTCCATATTGGCTGCTGAAAGTACATTACGACTTAAGATATATTCTTCTTCCTGTTAATGAACACCTTGATGGCGCCCGTGAAATCGGCAGAGAGAAGGACTTCTGTGTGATCAGATTTCAAAGCACCTGGGAAGACAGTAACAATCCATGACACTAGGTTCACCTTGAAGGCCAGGTCTATTATTAATGAGATTTCTTATTAAACTACAGATTTAACAGCGGAGTTATATATACAAACAACATACTGCTTTTATATGTATGTATGTATGTATCTATCCATCCATGTATGTGTGCATGCATCTATGTATGTATGTATACTGAGGTTCGTGCGCATGCGCGTAGCCAAGCACTTACTCTATAATTACCATTCATCCCCTTCCCATATTGTGTTTGGTACAGATACGCAGAGGAAGGTTATAGTGTGAGTGTTTCCTGCCATCTGATAAAGCGCCCATACTGTTTAAGTCTGGATCCAGCCCATAGATTATATTGAACCAATACTTTTAATTGTAATCAAACAGAAAGGAGCTGAGGGTCACAGGTATCTGGCACTGACTTCATTCTATGAGCAAACAGGCACATTAAATAATGAGGTTGTATTCTAGTGTACGGAACAAATTCCTTCTGCCGGGTGGGTCCTGTCCTCCTTCCTCCTAGCTAGGTGGGAATGGGGGTATATTTAAGGGATACAGTATGAGCTGGGTTTGGAGGATTTGTGTGAAACCGCAGTTGC
Organism: Platyplectrum ornatum; assembly: GCA_016617825.1. Lineage (NCBI taxonomy): Eukaryota > Metazoa > Chordata > Amphibia > Anura > Limnodynastidae > Platyplectrum > Platyplectrum ornatum. The sequence continues at coordinate 202,176 of JABWIB010000122.1, read as the reverse complement.
ATGGACCGCTNATCTGCGCTGTTCAGATAAAGCAGGTATATAGCGATGCAACTTCCCCCCCATGAGAGAGGTAGTAACAGGGAAGTGACTCCTCTTTCCCGCACAGACCTGGATTCCTATACACAGCACCAAGTTCAGAACACAAAATAAAGAACCCACTCACCAGAAGGTATGTTATCTACAGACTCTCCTTGTTCCCCCTTAGAGTCACTCTCTTGTCTCTCCAGGGACGTATCCGGGGATATCATCAGGCTCGGGTTTGGTGCAAAAATGGCGGATGTGACAACTGCATTATGTGCTAAAACGAGAAGATGATCAAGAAACACACATGAAGCCTATTAAAATATTGTTGACTTCACAGGACTGTACATGTATTATGTAAACAATGTACATGTAAGCAGTCCTAGAAATCTACAGGCCAATGACAATGACAACTGTGACACGGGATATCACCATTTTCAGAAAAAGTATTCGGATCTGTTTATCTACAGAGCTCAATCAGCTCAACTAATGAAATGTACCTCCCCTGCAATTCAACATGGTTTTGCCCACTCGTAACTTTACACCAGTAAGTTCAATAGTGCATAAGTCTGGACCCAGTCCAATATGTATTCAGCTTAAGTATGTATGCTGCCCATATTTGCAGACAATTCAGTATTGTGCAAGAGCGTACAATTAATATACCATACCTTTAATACCTTCCCAGAAATCATTGCGGTCTCTTCTTACAGAGGTGAACTTGCTTAGGTCATGGTATGTACTCCAGATATAAACATATTTGTCTTCAGAGCCACTAACGATGTATGTAAAATCATGACTGAAAGAATAGAAGAGACAAATATTAACATATATTTTACTGTAAATATGACACTGCTGCCCAGGGGTAACCTGAACAACATATNTAATCATATGTACTATACATAAGAGTAAACTGCATTTCTTCCTTATCCATACCAACAGTTGTTAGCCCAAACATATTATAGGACAGGCTCTGTCCCCGGCATCAAGATATATGCAGCACAATGAGGCCATTATTGCACACATGCACAGAGCCATTAAGTGCTCACTATAAATAGCCTGCCAGCAGCTGACAGCTTAGTGCAGTCCTTGGCTGCTGTAAGAGACAAAGACTGGGGGTCTAAGAAAATAAAAGTTGGCATCCCTGAGTGCCACTGGCCAATGATAAAACGTGAAATAACAATATCAAACATGATAAAAAAAATAACTGGAAAGTCCACTAGAGGAGCCTGCAGACTGGATGAACATAGCAGATATCCCTTTAAATATATATCGCCTCTCACCTAAAACTGGCTTTAATTTGACTGCTGCTGTTCACACAGCCCTTGTATTTCATAGATAAGGACAGATCTCGCAAGTCATACAGCCTTATTCTTGAATCGTTTGACGTTACTAAGATCTGAAACAAAATAATAATAATCCTCATAATAATCATTGGCAAACAAGTTAGTAGACACGTCTTACATATTAATATTAAAGGCCCCGCTACCCTACAAACACACCTTGTTTTCTCCTGGCAATGGCTCTATTCCAGTGATTTTTCTACCGACTCTATTGCGCCCTCTGGTGGAACGCACATGAATCTGAGTGTGATATTTTAAATGCTAAAATAAGAGAAACAAAAAAGAATAATCCATGAAGAAAAGTCAGATAAACAAATCATAAGCTGACACTATTGATGGTGCATTGACTTGAAGAATATATAATCCAGTAATATACACTGATCTATGGTGACGTACAAAGCCCAAACATACACAGCAGCATGCGTAGGTATGACCTGCTGCCTTCATGTCTGTTCTGTAATGTGCTTTATCATGCAGGTTAAAGCCTCATTACCTCTGTATCGTAGAAGATGCATCTCCCATCATATGTGCCGATGACTGCATGCTTGCCATTCTGACAGAAGTTTGCAGCTGTAATGAGTTTTGTCTGTCCGTCAATTTCGTTCCACAAGGCGACTTTTTTGTCAGGAATGTTCCAAAGTCTGAGTTTTCCATCCAAGGAACCGCTCAAGAAATATCTGTCATCCTACAGCAGGGAAAGAGTGTTCATTTATTTCTACCTTACCTTGATAACCAATACTGGGGTTAAAGTGGCAGAATCTAATTCAGTCTTCTTTCTACATACAAAGAATTGTCTTATCAAATAACATTCTGCTCCACTGTGCTAACAAGAATGAACAGGCCTTTCCCAAGTATCAATAGCAGCTATTCACTCATTAACTATATACAGACCATAATAAGTGGTTAACCTCTAGGAAGCCCATAGAAGCATATAGTGATGGCAGATAAGAGCCTCATGATCCATCCAGCCTGTTCAACTGTTTATCTACACTAAAACCTATACTGACCCCCAGACCCTATTTAACAATTATGTTAATGACAAAAAAAAAACAGCAGAATGGGGGTGGGATGGAGGAGGCGATTTTCATATATCCCAAAGGCAAATTCATCCCGTTGCTTTTGATGGGCGGGGCTTGATGACATTATGTCCATTCATAACGCCGATTGGTGCAGGTGGCAGTCAATTACCTTAAATCACTCAGCCTGGGAGCCAAGGGGTCGTCAACCCTGGTTTATTCCAAGCGTGCTCAATATATTCTACTGTGTGTGCCTCTACCACCTTAGATGGGGGGGTTATTCCACGTATCAACTACCAATTCAGTGAGGACACTTTTTTGCACATTCTTTCTGATATAGTGGACCCTTAATACCTATACATGTGTTTTTATATATGGAGTGAACATAGAGGCACACCTAAACTTTCCAAAATAGCTTGTGTGCACCAGCGCCCCCTGCTGATCCCAGACATGCTACTGGGTAAACACTATACACAATGATCAGCTGATNCTGGTAATTGTATAGTGTGGCTGCTGGACTGAGTTGCCAACAAAATGTTCCAGTAACGCTGCTAACCAACAAAATATAGGCCTACAGTAGTAATAGAAAGGATTCTCCCGGTGTATCCGGGAGGACTCGAAACTAGAGGGGCCGTAATTCACTAATACGACTCTGGAGGTGTAAGGCTGATGTGTAGTTTTCCTTTAATGTCCCCGTTTCTCTGATTCCCCAGTAAATATGAGCAGCCCGGGCTCTCCCTCTGGTGCAGCGAGCGATAAGGCATATAACATCCCTGAACAATGATGGCAGCTTTTATAGCTGCTAATAAAATGAATAAACACTGTCTGAAGCCAGACAAATCTAATGCAACACACCACAACACAACTATATATTTCAGTAATTAAACCAACGTTATTATAATACATCAATTAGTGTTAGACGAGGCTAAAAGCTCTAATAAAGAAATGAAATCAACCTATATAATGACTGGGAGAATTATATCAGGATGTAATCATTAAATGAAGAGTTACTATTACCGCTGCTCGTTCAGACATTCTGTACATGACCGATTGCCAATTGACCTCAGATTAGGAAATAATAAAAGGGAATCCAAACTAGAGTGTTTGGACTAAATTTAGTAAGCTGTGGGGTTGTAATATGCATTTCAACTCACTTTTGAAAGTTTAAAACTGCATACACCATTACCTCAGGAAGAGGATTTTCAAAATGATATGTGGCTCTGTGGGGTAGATTTACTAAAGGAAAAAAAGGGGGGGATGTTGCCCATAGCAACCAATCAGATTCTAACGTTCACTTTCCTATTACATACTATAGAATATCATCTAGAACCTGATTGGTTGCTATGGGCAACATCTCCACTTTTCCACAGTCTAGTAAATGGGCCCCTTGTTCTGTAGAAGGCAGAATGAGAACGTTTAGAGGTTTGCTTACCCTTGGATGGAAAGCTATTGCGGTGACAAAATCTATATGCTGGAAGCAGCACAGACACTCCCTCCTGGATATGTGCCACAGCCGGACTGTCTTGTCCATTGATGATGACAGTAAGAAGTAATTCTGTGGGGAAAATATCAGGATTACTGTCACAATGTGTTCCTTTCAACAACGGGAGCAGTTCCTCGTCCACGTACTAATTATCTCTTGTAAAGGGATCATTAAGCGCTCAGGCTAAGCTACAGCGTCACTGTAATCTTCACCAGATCATTGTGACTCCACTAGAATTAAGAAGCACAAGTCATTAAGTGGACAAAGAACCGCAACGAAAGAGCGCACAGACGAGAATAATAATGGCCATCACCCACATTTACTCCGTCAGAATATTGATTAAATACGTGGCTGTATAATGTATGGTGCGCATTATATTCAGTGAACCGTTATCTGCTGAAGTATAGACTGCGCTGTAATGAAAGGATAATTGGAAAAAGGTGACGTATTCTAGACAGGAGGTAGTGAGCGGCAGAGGGTAAACAAGGCATGGGTGCCCAGGAGACGAGCGTTTAACCATTAACGCGGCTATTAACCATTCCTTGCACTGACCTATGCCTCCATTGTGTCTCCACAATAACTGCTGCATGTGAATGACAGGGAGAGTCGCTGCTTCTCAATCTGGAGGTCAGGGGGTTGATCTAGAGCTGCACTTACACCTTTTTTTAAGTTCAAGTGTAAACCTGAGCAAACCCATATTTCCATGTAAAAGGAGCAATTTTCATTTTATTGATTGCAGAGAAAACACTTTGATTTTGCACATAGAACTCACAAACTAGAGTTGAGTTAGGTAACTTCACCTTTCCACTAATTTAGTTTTCATCAACATGCCTCCCCGTGCAGTGTGTTTGGTTTTGCCCAGGTCTACACATGCACCTGTTTTGTCCTTACTCCCAATCTCTGGATCAGCCCCCTGGTAGTGGAAGCTTGGACTGAGAAANGGAGATGAGCACCAGAGATAAATANAAACATAGGTAGGACATGCAGCTGGTAAGTTAAATGGCTACTAACTAAATTGTGCCCTAATGAGAGTACTTGTGCACTCATTAGGGCCCAATGAGGAAGGAACTGGTATAAATGACAAATACATACTGTAGTACTTTGACAATACTTTGCTAGACTATATATTATAGCATGATGCACATAATGGAATAACTTAATCAACACGTTGTTGTAATAAGTCAGTCCCTCAACCTCGCCACGCGACTGACTGAAGAAGCGCCAACTATACCTATTCAGCTAGACAACTGTGGACATGGGGGCTCATTGATATCCGATATACATTACTGAGCAATAAACTCTAGTTTAAGCAAAGTATCATTCAGGTGTTTTGCACATATTCTATATAAACTGCTATAATTGATATAGAATTGTGTTGTCTCCTTTAACCTTTGCTATTCACACAAGCCTCTCGGTCCACCAGTAACACTCAGTATTTGCCTAATGCAGATGTTTGTTTACATTAATAATATAAACCGTTCTGTCATATGCAATCAGTCTATTCTACCTGCTTCTTCCATTTACAATCCAATGAAGGATGCAAACATAAAAAATGAAGAAAGAAGAATACAAAAGACATTAATACAGTTANACAATAATGATGAAAATGGTGTTTTGTCATTGGGTTACAAAAAAATGACACAATGAAATATACATATTCTCATATCTTCTTACAAACTTACTTTAGACCAGGATAAATCCAGAAGATCGGCCGTGTGTCCTTTATATTTGCAGAATGGGACCTGACGGAAAGGCGCGTTTTTATCATCTGTGTCGTTATCTGCGTCTGCTCCGCTGTACGCCTTCAAAGATAAAGAAGTATATTCAATATTTATTCAAATTAAACTGAAAAGACATAAATATCAACAGATACTGTACAGTGAAACTATATCAATATTAAGCAGAATATAAAAATGCTTTTATATNTTAAAAATAATGGTCAGAATTTTGTGTAACTTTAATAATCAACAGAGTTTTTCATGTGTAGACATGACAGGTTGTCACTTTCCACCATGATGCANAGGAGGTGTCTGTGTTATCAGCGGAGGTGTCACAGCTTCTCAAATCTGTGAGTCAGGGAGCAATTGCGTTATGTTACCCCAGAATGAGTCATTAGAATGGCATGGCAGAACAATAATAGAAATTCTGACTTAATCTTTGTAATACGCCTCAAAATATGCACTTTATTATTAATAATAACAAAATGTAATTGTATTTTA
>JABWIB010000122.1:172340-188888 GCA_016617825.1 Platyplectrum ornatum | reverse complement strand
GGGGAGGAGAGAGAGAGAGATGGGGAGGAGAGAGATGGGGAGGAGAGAGAGAGGGAGAAGGAGAGATATACCCTGTTCACACAGAGGCTACTACCCGGCTAATTCAGTCCCGGGTTGACTGAACTACCCGGGTAGTGTGCTCAGTGTGAACTGTGCTAAAATTACTACTAACTACCCTGGTTCAGTGTGACCGGTGTTGACCAGGGTAGTTTGTGAATTACCCGGGTAATTCAGATCCACAGCTAACAACCCTGCTTGTTAAAAACAGATTTACCAGGGTAGTCTGTATGAACAGGGTATAAGAGGGAAGGGGAGAGAAGGAGAGATGAGAGAAAGCGTGAGAGAGAAAAAGAGAAAGACAGACAAAGATCAAGAGAAGGGAAAGAGAATCAATGTGCAGTGAGGAGTTACAAAACTTTGGAAAAAAATATGCATTGATTTGGGTCAAGTCACCGTCCTTACCTGACATACTCCTTTGTTCGTCTCATGATATGCAGGGTAAGTGGATTTATCCCGGTTGGTAACTTCTCCTCTGCCAGACTCAGAGGAATCTCCTCTCCGGTGTCGAGGTTTTTTATCATCACGCTGGCCAAAATCTCCTGCAAAGACAAGGACTTTTATTTTATATTCCAGACGGGTATCAGGCTGTGGGTCTTATACCCCTTTTCTATCTGCCTGGATAACAGTAACATTCTAGACCATTCATGAACAAGCCTGGGAAAGAGTCTTCACCGGTAGAAGAAAGAAATACACCTGACAAACACAGAGCTGTACATTCACCCACATACAAGAGCTGTCTTTATAGCCTTTTCCTATATTACTAGTTAATCAATTGATCATTTTGTCTCACTTGGAGAAATTCTACAATAGCATTTTCCCCGCATTATAAGCAAGTGTTAGTGATTTTTATATGACGTGTGTATTTCATGGTCGCTCCCAATACAGTGATCTCCTGACTCTAATGTGAATCGTTTAACTTCTACTATAAGAATGTTTAAAGTCAGCTATGTACATAAAACCACAGTAATAAGAGAAGTAAATGGGCTTCGTATTTCTAAACCTTTAAGTACCAGTAAAGCCATGGTTCTCTTTATAGGTCTAAGTGGGTAATTTGTACAGTAAATAGATCTAGCAATGAAGTTTCTGTGCACATAATGCATGAACAATGCTGCGGAAACTTCCAATATAACTTTTGTAGTTATAGAGCGGCATTAATTTAATTTTACCAAGCACAATCAGTTATACGTTATAGAAAGCTACAATGTACAATGCTAAAGCTCTTATAGGCAGAGAGATCTCTGAGGACTTTTTGCTCGCACACCGCATTGAATGGAATGCTGTTTAACCAATCCTGCTTGTAAGACGACAGAGCTATGCAAACACAAATACGTCCGAGTCAGGAAATGTCCTGGATGCTTCAGATATTCTAATACCAGAACAAAGACAGCACAATGGCTCAGTGGATAGCACTTGGGTCTCACAGCTGAGGTCATAAGTTCAAATCCTGGTACTGATGTGAGCAGGGGGGAAAGGGGGGAGGGTGCACGAAGTTGGTGGGTGCAGAGATAGGTTGTCTTACAGGACAGGTGGTAGGTGGATGGAATGGTCAGACTAGATGGGACAAGTTGTTCCTATCTGCAGTCAAATACTTTATGTATGATATGACAAGGTCCTGCTCTAGTGAAGATTATTTCACCAATGACAATGGACTCATTAACACAGAATTGTGGGAATGAAGAATGATTACTCCAATAAAAGACCAATAGTGGTAGATTGGTAGAACATGAGCACTACCAATGGTTACATGGTTACCTCATCGGTCAGCTCTCTTCCGGAGTTAGACCGGGGCCTTTGAGGGCCAGCACTCTCAGCCGGAGAACTAGACAGTTGTCCATCTGCAGCTTTTCCGTTTTCCTAGAAGGAGATTAGCAGACGTGAGAACATTTACATATGTTAAATCAGCAATTTACACAAAGGCACAGATAAAAGTTCTGTGTCAGTCTGTGAAGCTCTAACACATGCTCCATACCAGTGCTCGAAGTGGGCTGGTATACAGGCACCTCTTCTCCCACCAAGCTCCATACTCCCACGTCAAAATCTCCTCTTTGAGCCCTGCTCCATACTAACCTGAGCAGTCACTACTTTGTCTCCACTGGTTGCACTGGCCAGATCCAGGGAAGGCTGTGAGTCTCTGTTCATACTCTCGCTCATGGGATTTGGAGACAAGAGTCCGCCAGCAAGAAAGGCGTCTTTAGTAACTAGAAGACAAGGAATATCATCTTTATAGTGTAAGCGCTTGTTCTATATACTTCTATGCTTTTGCAAAGGGCTTGAATTATTTAGCACAGTCTATTCATCTATATAGTATAACATTCAGACTTTTGGGTTTTACCAAAGGTTAAGACTCATCAATGAACACTTGTCCAAAGTGAATTAAATTCCAGGAAATGTGCACATCCTGAATAGCTGGAGGAGAACTTCGGATCATGCAAGATTGGTATTAATATTTTAACCATGTCCATTCTCCCGAGTGATAATTCTTTATCTCAAGAAAAAATTGGAGAAAGAAACAGAAACAAGGTGGCCATTGCCTCAGAAGTAGCAAAAGAATACTTACAGAGACCTCATCCAGCATAGAAAACATAGTAAATTTATAATAACTGTTGTGTCCATAATATATTCCAACCCATTATATAATCCTTTCGTAACACATTTGCCAAATTCACTTTTATAAAGCCAATCAGCGGACAGGAACTTATATATGTCTGGGCTGGTACACATGTATGTATGTATGTATGTATGTATGTATGTATTTATGTATACATTTATATTGTGCACAATATCGCACCGTTGTTGGCTGCAGTTGTATATAAGAATATCATACATCTCTATGGCATAATGGATTGTCCATCACTGCTGTAAAACAAATCATAAACCAATATAGATAAAACACCACATCAGTATCGCTCATCTTGGGAGCATTCACATATCCTAGCACTGTGATTAAACATTTCCAAGTAAGTCCTTGACTCCAGAGCCTATATTTACTAAACTGCGGGAATGGACAAGTGGAGATGTTGTCCATAACAGTCAATCAGATTCTAGCTGACATCTTCTAGTATTTAAATGAAACAGAGCTAGAAACTAATTGGTTGATATGGGCAACATCTCCACTTGTCCATTCACACAGCTTAGTAAATATCACAATTAGCTATCACAAGCTGCTCACAAAGACTTTTAAGCCCATTGCCTTCCCTTAACTGCTGAAAGCCAAAGGGGGTTTATGTGACAAGAAGAAATCCTCAATAATTGAGCAAAACATTATTTTCATTACTTCCCCAGCACTGGAGTATAAAAATAATGAAAATGCAGATGACTGAGAATGAAATATCTGACCGATTTAAACACCCCAACGTTTTTGTAGCTTATCATGAAATGAGGATATTTTATATTGTGAGGATTTCTGTTTCCATCAGCAAGACCCCTGAAGGGCATCAGACATATGAGAGCAGAGCAGAATAGCTGGCGGGGGTCTAGGTTACTTACAATGTCAGATATCATCTCTCCAGTCTTATTAGAGCCACCTTAACAAATATCTGTAATGACTATACTACGGCTATTATACGGAATAAACCATCATGGGATAGGTGGTGATTCTGGAAACGTTATAATGCGCTGCTTTCCTAAGAGCAGAGATGTCCATTAGAAATTTGACTAGCAGTTTGTCCGTGGCGTCGCCTGCACCTAAGCTTGGGCTTAAATGTCATTGGGACTGTCCCCAATCAGCTTACCAACTATGAAAACTATTACTCTCAGTGACCCAGAAAACTGTATTCAACATCAATAACTCTTGGGCTTAAGTTAAATCAAAATTGTCCACAACCAGCTGAGCGAGCCCGAAAACTATGGATGAGACACCAATGTAGGTCATTATGGATAATTTCATATTTACCCCTACTCACCTTCCCCCACCAAGCTGATGAGGCGGTCTGAAGCGGGACTTCATAGGGATTGTCAATATTCAGATCATCGACCACAAAAACTATGGATTAGACATGTATATCGGTCGATTTCGATTATCTTTACATGAGTGATACGGGTGTCTTACCCCCACAGTAAAGTCATATGTGTACCAGGTTTGGTGTAAATTGCTCCAGGCAATTACATGCAGTCACCTGAGACTTCAGTGACAATTCATGCAGCGGTTTCTCAGTCCCATGGGCACACTGGCTATATGGCAATCATAAAATATGACAAAATTTTTTTAGTGCTAGGGGTGTCATATCCCCACAGTTTTATATTCCAGATATGCTGGAACATACATATTATACATATATTTTTTTTAGATTATATTTCGTTTCCAATGTTAATCATTTTTCAGTAGTATTTTGGCACTCTAGGGGTGCATACTCACACTCCAGACCTGAAGATCTAGGGCTTTCGTAATCGGGGTCACCTTTCTTCTTGCGCGGTGGTGGTGCTGGCCGTGCAGGTGGCGGCGGTCTTGGTGGAGGGACATTCATAGGAGGTGGGGGACGTGACGGACCAGATTTCTTAGTACTCGCCACAATATCTGGTTCAATGTTAATCTGCCGAGGGGGTTTAGCGGGTGCTGACTGTTCTACAACTTCACAAGGGGAGTTTTCACTGAAGGGCAAGCTTTCTACAGTCTCTTTAGGCTTTTCTTCTTTGACCTCGTCGTAGATGGAGGGCTTCTCCGAAGCATCTTCCTTTTCTGTAATGTGAAGGTCTTCGGTTAATTCTATAATGTCTGCAATTTTGGAGGTTTCCACCAGCTGCTCAATGAGCGGGATTGAAACGTCAGACATTTGACTCTGTTTTGGCCCTGAATAGTCCTCAAGTTCTTCAAGGATAAGCTCCTTCGGGTCATCATGAAAGGTTGTCTCAGTGACGACAAGTTGAGGGATGTTGCTTAAAAGTTTCCGATCTGTGTTTACAGAACTGCTAGTAAGATTTAACTCCACATTCCCCCCAGGACTAGGATGATCCTCAGCGTCTGTAGACTTTTTACTCTCCTCAATGATGCTGTCAATAATCTGAAAAGATTTCAACAATTACTCATAAGCAACATATTCAGAGTTATAATGTAATAAGCACAATAAGGATTAATAATAAGCACATACGAACAGTCCAACACGAATTCATGAGACACTGGACCAGATTCATACTCACAACTTACTCAAGAGTGGGTAAAACCATGTTGAATTGCAGGGGAGTTAAATATCGTTAGTTGCAAACAGTATCATTAGTTGCAAGTCAGTATGAGTAACTAATCTACATTATATCTACAAATGAATAAACCTTTGCAGTCAATTTACATTAAAGAAGATTTTAGTTTTGTCTGAGCTGACCAGGGCCAGAGATAATAAAATGATAGCTGCGTATAGTTATGTGGCATGTTTAATAATGGTTGGTAAAGGTGCACACAAACCTCCTTTGGGTCCTCCTGCTTTGGATCTACAGTTCCACTTTCTACCCGGGTGTTATCGGAATGGCTGACTTCTTCCTGTGAAATCAACAGGAGCTTAGAAAACATATAACACAGAAACTAAACTACATATCCCATATTAAAACCACAATTATTAACTCTACAATTTTAAACAGCACAAACCATCCATTATTGTGCAGTGATCCTGCACTGTTATATCTACATATCTCCAGCAAAACCTATTGGAAGTAACATCCCTTCAGTCACATCCGAACCACCAAAGAGCCTTTTAAAACATGACTGAGGTTTAATGTCAAGTCAAAAGAAAGAGGTGCCCGTCTACAGACAGCTGTTTTGGGGTGCATGCCCCTCATCAGTGCAGAGCATGGGACTGGCTGGCTGGTGAGAGGCCCTTAACATAGAATGGTACAGCCATGGGCACCAGGTTTGCTCTGTGTTATGCCAATATGTTTATGGCTACTTGGGAGGAACACGTTACACCCCAAAGCAGAAGCAGACCTGGAGTTCTGGAAAATATATATAGATGATGAATGTTTTAATATGAAGAGGTTCAGAAGAGAAATTAAGAGTTTTAGTATGCTTATTACTAACAAATAGGTATAATACTAACATCTTAGTTTTTAAATTTAGAGATGTTGTATTATGTAAAGCCGAGGGATAAGAATGCTTTTATATCAGTGAATAGTAATAACCATAAAATTGGATGAAGCACACCCCAAAAGAACGACTTTTTAGAACACACTTATCAATGGCTGACTATCTGGGCAGTTAGAGGTGGTAATGAAACTAGCACATCAAGATACAAAGTCACATGAAAAGCAAAACTTCTTTATCCCAGACACACAACGTTATCTAATGCATGCACAAATGTACATTACACTGCAAGTTCATGTGAGGTTAATATAAGTCATGCTGGCATTTAGTCAAATACAACATAAAAGCAGCGTCATGAAGCACGTATCAATCTGGTTCAAGGCTTTAAACATGCACCCAGGATCACCATCAAACTGCAGTCATCAGAGGACGAGAAATTTCCTCTCTGAGGTTTATTTATTTATCATGTATGACTTAATAATGCTTTAATTCATATAAATGATTCATGGTTTAAGACAGATTCATTTAGCTATGGTTACACCATGCAAATCTGAAGCCCCCGCTTAGTCATGCAGTTTATTCTGATAAGTGTACAAACTGGGAGGTAATGAGGCTCTTTTGTTTTAAATTCCATTTTTCCCTGATTGACACTGCAAAAGGGACCAGACTTATTTTCCCTGTATTCAGCCCATTAAATATTCGGTGGTATGAATACTTATATATAGTGATTTTTTTTTTTAAAGCAGATGTTTAACTATCCCTACTCCTAACTTTTCTAAGCACAGTCTTTCAATATATATGTAACATACATATAAATACATTAAGATACAATGTGAAGAGACATGTTATGCAATCAGTCAGACTCCTAATACTGAATTTTTACTTTCCAATTCCGATATTTCTGTCACAGAGATCAGACTGGACAGACGCGGGTGGTCAGCTTCAATTTGGACATATTACTATGCAAGTATTACACCCCAGAAAATGCCCCCATCATTTCCTTCTAGCATATAAAATCCCCACACCCCATACAAATAGTTCTTTAAACTTCTACAACATGAGCAAGAATGGTGTTAAGCATTAAGGTCTGCTGTCTGCACAAGATCTAGATCAGGGGAAGGCAATGTGCGGCACTCCAGCTGTTGTCAAACTACAAGTCCCAGCATGCTTTGGCATGTATCCACTATGTCTATGCACCACTCCATAAAAAGGACATTGCAGAACTGGAACGGGTTCAGAGAAGGGCAACAAAACTGATAAGGGGTATAGAGTCACTGAGTTATGAGGAACGTCTAGCAAGTTTAGGCATGTTTACTTTAGAAAAGAGGCGTCTAAGAGGTGATTTGATCACCATCTATAAATATATTAGGGGTCAGTATAGAGAGCTTTCACATGAACTCTTTACCCCTAGAACCGTACAGAGGACACGTGGTCACCCGCTAAGATTAGAAGAAAGGAAGTTTCACAACCAGCAGAGGAAAGGCTTCTTTACAGTAAGGGCAGTGAGGATATGGAATTTATTGCCTGAGAAGGTTGTGATGGCAAAATCAATAGATGAATTCAAGAGGGGGTTAGACAAATTTTTAGAGGTAAAGGGTATTCAGGGTTATGACTGGTAAGTTATTTAGTATCTAAATCAGGAAGGTGCTCTTGTATATTTAAACTGGATTAATTTCAATTATAAAATTTAGGATCGCAGGAGATCCCATAGGTTGAACTTGATGGACTGACGTCTTTTTTCAATCTCAACTACTATGTTACTATGTTAAAGCATGCTGGTATGTGTAGTTTGACAACATCTGGAGAGTCACAGATTGCCAACTCCTGATCTAGATGAGCAGACTTATCTGTACAGAAAAGACGGTGATCAATCAGATGTTACACTGAGAATAACACCAATGACAGCCACAAAACCTCTCTGCTATATATCCAACTTTAAAGCCCATTGTAGCCCCCCACAAGGAGGACCTGGAACAGAGAGGCGGCTGTAGTGACAGGTCAGACAGGACTATTCCCAACCATGCAGGTTCTCAAGTCATTAATCAGCAGCATCCCGCAACTGGGAAACTCATTCAACTTGTTATTACTCCTGCAATGAATCCTTCTGAACGTGATATAACCACACCTAAACAGCTATCAGCCAAGAAGACCATTGTCATGCCTTGTACATAGCATGTTATACAATCCCATAACCCAAGTCTGAGGGTATATTTGTGTGTTGTTTTGGGAGGTGCCTTCCCAGGGGCCAGTGGTTTTATGACCTAGTACTGACAGCCACAAGACTCACTGGAAAGGCACAGTGGAGGGGGGCGCAATCGTGTGTTGACACCGTAACAAGAGGAAGATGACAATGCCTGGGCCGCTGGTGTTATTACCATTCAGCAGTGATGGGTCAGGCAATGCTAACCTCCATGGACAGTAAGTAGCAACCAATCAGATTTTCTCTCTCCGTTTCCCGTTACATACTAGGGAATATCAGCCACAATTGGATTGGTTGCTATGGGCAACATCTCAATCCATCCAGAGTGTGGATATCACTGCCAACACATAAAGGTCATTCACGAAACTCATGTATATCTGTGCTGATTGTATTGCAATCCATGGACTCATTGGGGCCGATTCAATGTGCTGGTTGTGTGCTTTTCCCATCTATTACGGCACAGCACAGCTCGCAGCTTTTTATACGCGGCTCTATGAGCCATGAGCTAAAAAGACGAAAATACAGCGCAAAGCAGGATGGAATCGGCCCCATTATATTCATGTGTGTGTAATCATATCATCATCATATCAGCCATGACAGGTTTCCTATAAATGATGATGAGGACTTGAATAAAAGTATTTTCTATTGTAAAACGCTTGTCTGTGCATGACACCAACACACAAATGTCCTTAGCACGGTTATACACGCCTCCACTCCAAGCACCGAACATAATAAACATAAAGTAGCTCCCTGCAGGCACTGCTCCAGGTAAATAATGAGACACACACACACAACAAGGAGAACTGTTAAAGTACACTGATAAAAATAACTATTAACCAAGGTTGTCTGAAGGATCATTCACCCTGTGTAAGCCAGGACAGCGAATGCTGCAATGAGCCTTTATAGGTAAGTAGGCATAGGACTACAGTGACCGTCATAGGGCAAGTAGCAGCAATATGTTCACATGTAAGACATGATATGATTAACCTGACGGACAAGCCATCCCACAAATCACTGTATAGCGTTGGACTGGATCCAGACTTATGCACTATTGAACTTACTAGTGTAGATTTATGAGTGGGCAAAACCATGTTGAATTGCAGAGGAGTTCAATTTCATTAGTTGCACCCCCCCCCAATTCAACATGGTTTTACCCACCTGTAACTAACTTTACACTCACTTAGGATGTTATTGTGGAATATATTTTTGTTTTAAATAGGACATGTATGAATGTATGATATGCCTGTACATGATATATTTCATGGCTCCTCACCACGCGACACTACAGACCAGCCAGAATGATATACCAGGTGCTATACCAGAGGACAGAGGGCATATTTAATAAAGCATCTTAGGGGCTGAATGGAACACAGAGGACATTTATCTTAATAATGGATTCCATACTGGGCAACAAACGATTGACGACTCCCATGAGGGATAAACTAAGAGTTGGCAATAAGGGGGTGGAACAGAGGGTGTGCTTAATGCAAATTATCAGTAAAGCCCCACCCCCTGGAGATAAACCCCATATGTTTATGATGAATGGGAGGGCATGACATCAAGCCCCGCCCATTCATAGTACTGATAAGGGCTTTAAATCACTGCATTAGCCTGGGTCCTGGGAGAATTACCCTGGGGGTAACGCCTACCCCATTGGGATCTGCAGATGTATGCTATCCATTCCAGGCACCCCCCTCACCTCAACCCCTTGGTATGTTCCATTCTGTATAAAAATTATTAATAAAGCACATTTTCCTTCTAGCTATTGATGATGTACTGGCTTTAACCCTAATGTAACAACCTATCACACAAACAATATTCACCCTCTCAATTCCAAAAATCAGACAGTGGAACGACATGCAAGCAGTAAATGAACCTGTGGAGGCTGATAGGAGACGTGTGTCCCATTCACTTTGCCCAATATTCTTATTTTTGCCTTTTTAGCCATGCATGTTACTTGTCATGCACCAATGTATTTGCTTTGCCAACATTACCCCCGCACATTATAAGACAGAGGAAAGGTATATTCCATGCAGATATAAACCCACATGGAAACATGCAGTCGTGTAATCAAAGATAAACTCAGAGTTTACAAAGTGGACATTTCCTGTAGCGATTTATTACCCGGCCACAATCCAAAAAAGAATCATGAAATGTCATATCCCTCATCCCTAGCAATGGATTATTACAATGCTGTTTACAATGGGTCTATACACAGTGTCACCCCGCAGCTTATTCCTATACGCTGGGTACACATCTGATTCTGTGCAATGTGTATTTTTAGTGAGACGGCCTATAATAGTCACAGATCCGTTTTAGATGCAGCTGTAAGTAAAGAGATGGCGAGAAACGCACTGTAAGCTGTATTATATATATAGCAAGGTGGCTAAATCAGTGTCCTCCATCTATTGCTGCAAACACAAGTAGCTACACTGTAGTTATTTCAACATCCACCACCAAAATAACAATATGCAAACTGACATAGGTCAGCGCTCCCAATCTCACAACATGCACGAACAACACACCACAGGTACTGGCTAGGTCACCTGCGGCTCTCCTGGTGTTGTCAAACTACAAGTCCCAGCATGCTTTGCATGCTGGGACTTGTAGTTTGACAACACCAGGAGTGCTGCAGGTTGCCTACCCCTGCACTAGATAATTGCTTTACCCCCAATATACCACCCCCTCAATGTAGAACTACTAAGTCCCAGCATGCTTTAACTGCATATACATAGTGGATACCTGGTAAAGCATGCTGGGATTTTTAGTGTGACAACACGTGGAGACCTGCAGGTTGCCTGCCCCTGGGCTAGGACGTGCTTTCAGTGCGGGCGTGTGTGCCTTTCCAGGGAGGAATCTCATTTTACCTTCTGTGATTTGGCCTTCGAGTGACCTGGGTCACAAACACTACAAGGACAGACCTATGAGGGACTCACATCCTGGTATGAGGACTGGAACAGGGGACTCATAGGCATCAGAAATAAAAGGGTTATATTGGAACAAAGACACCAGTATGTAAACTCTTGCTTGGAATACATAAATGATAATAATAATAATACTGCACACTAACATATTGAGATTTATTTTAAATAGAAAAAGATTTTGCACAATGTCATTTACATTCTTTAAGAGAACATATCTGGGGTATGTATAGGTATGGCCTGTGTATCATAGTCTGGAGATACCAATGATCATATAAAACATATCTGGGGTATGTATAGGTATGGCCTGTGTATCAGAGTCTGGAGATACCAATAATCATATAACTAGTGCTTATCATGTAGTGTAAATGCCTGGTTTCCTGTATTCCAGTCATGGATAAAGAATCTGCACATCATCAGAAAATGGGGCAGAGTAAGTCATGGCATTACATAGTAATATATATAGTAGTGTTCCAACCTTCAGGGCAATTACTCAAAGGGCATTCCTTTGACAGCACAGGGTAGACTGTGCCAGCATATCCTTGCAGCAGAGGGTTATGGGAACACTTTCACACAGATCCACCAGGTAACAGGATGTAGTGTGTACAGGGACGTTGGACCAGATTCAGACTTTAGGCACTACTGACTTATTCAAAAGTGGGCAAAATCATGTTAAATTGCTGGGAAGTAAAATGTTATTAGTTGCAAACACTAACATTAATTTCATCTCCCCTGCAAATCAATTCAGTGGTTTTAGCCACTCCTGAGTAAGTTGTGAGTAAGTTAATAGTGCCTAATGTCTGAATGTGGTCTATTGTGATGCAGGTCATGGATTAGATAGTACTAGTAGTAGAAGTAGTAGTAGTATACGCTTTGATCTTCTCTTTACAGGTGGGTATTGTTCTGTACCTATCATGTCTCTTATTGAAGGGAGTGTAACAGTCATAAACAGATTGCTGCAATGCTACAAGTGACTTCACATGTGGTTATGTTATGTTAACTGAACAACCAAGTCATATATTTTAAGTTCATTATGTGAAAAATACATTTAGTGCAATTAAACCCATATATAAGTTCAGTTTTAGGTGTATGTAAACAAAACTTTATAGAAATATCACAAGTTCTATGGTAACTTTGCGTATTTAATATAAACAAAATAAACAAGTATAATATATAAATGCAGGTTATGCTACCATTATAGAAAGCATGAACGCCCCTGTAATAATCTATACATCACTATTCAGAATTCAGAGATCACACAGAAACATACAATTCCTCACCTGGACAAAGCATGATGTTGTAATGTGATTGTCCTTATTTTTAGACTCTAATTTAGAGTTCAGCTGAACAATATCAAGTCTCAATTCATTCTATTTCAGACTTCTGTCTCTCTCTGAAGTTCAACAAAGTTTTGCCGGGCTTCTCCTTCACTGTTACCCCTAACCAGACCCGAGAGCAGTTCCATTGGAAACATGGCCAGGTTTGATATGAGTTACCCGTATACCTAAGGTGTGATGATCTTACCGTATAAATGTATAGATGTACTGCTAGCCCCCACATCTATACAGGTTATACAGGCTATAACATATTCCACCCCCAAAATATCTGCTCTAACCAGGGCAGAGCGAGCGACAAAACACATATGCATAAATACTTACAGACCAAAGCATTGTTCTAGTGCTACAGGTAACATTTATAGTACGTGAATGGATTTAAAATAAAATGAAACCTATTAAAAAGACTCACCTGCAAGATGAAAGTTTCGGGCTTTGTTGGTGATCTGCCAGGAAAAAAGAAATAAATAAAAGGTTTTATTGCTAAATCCATACACACTGCAGAAACACAGCAATAATACGAGCAATAATAACACCTTTTCCTGGTTTACCCGTAACTTATATAGTATAATAATAAATTATATAATAAGAATAATAATTGATCCAGGCTACCACAAGTTTCTAATTGTCAACGGCATTTTATGAGCGCAGATTTACACTTTCAATACAGATCTTCGTCCTCTGTTCTGTAATGCGGACATCATGGAATACACACATTAGCTATGCTAGGTAAGAGTTGCGTAAATGATAAAACAATACAAATATGACAAAAGCAGCCAGAAACTCCTACAACAAAGAAGGTAACTATTTTTACATAAAATCAATATTAGGCGACTCTCTAGCGTGTATGTATGTATATATGTGTACAGATAGATAGATATCTGTACATCAGTCAGGTAAGCGGTATCCCTCGCATCCTCCAAATGCTGCTCTGCTCAGTGGCCGTGACATTATCCAAAAAGAGTCAATTATTGTGACCTCCATTCGGGCATCACCTTGCTGAAGAAATCTGCTGACAGCTTTAAATGAAGTATCAATTGTTCTAAAACAATCTTCCAGCTCATAAGGGAGGATGAGGGTGAGGGTAGGCTGTGATAGGGGAGGATTAGGGTAAGGGTAGGCTGTGATAAGGGGAGGATGAGGGTGAGGGTAGGCTGTGATAGGGGAGGTTTAGGGTGAGGGTAGGCTGTGATAAGGGAGGATTAGGGTGAGGGTAGGCTGTGATAAGGGGGGATGAGGGTGAGGGTAGGCTGTGATAAGGGGAGGATGAGGGTGAGGGTAGGCTGTGATAAGGGAGGATTAGGGTGAGGGTAGGCTGTGATAAGGGAGGATTAGGGTGAGGGTAGGCTGTGATAAGGGAGGATAAGGGTAAGGGTAGGCTGTGATAAGGGGGGATGAGGGTAAGGGTAGGCTGTGATAAGGGGAGGATACTCTGTAACAGGTTCCACATGAGGAACTTTCATCAAACCCGTCTCCGCAAGAACATCAAAGTGAGTTTCAGAAGAAAAGAAGATTTTAAGAGCGCTTGGATGTGAAACCATGAAAACTAGAAGCCATGTTCACACACCGAGTGCCACCCGGGGCCCAGCGCCAGCCACTCTGCAGCAATACGGGTTCTGAAGGGCATTTCATGGGCATGTACGTACATAGTCAATAAGTGCACCGTATGCTGAGTGCATTATGTAGGCTCTGGATACATTTGCACTTGTACATGATCACGTCTAGGATGTAACCCCCCCCCCCCCAAAAAAAAAAATACCTTGTATCTACTTTGGGAGCAATATTTACATTCACAAAATACATATTATGTATATGCATCATAGCTATACGACTGCCTCTGGATGAGGGTGGAAGTTTGACATGTTCGAGGCATGCAGTGTGCATTCTATCAGCTCCAATGTCCTTTACATTACAATGACCATAACCTCAACCATAGCCCTAACATGTGACAAATGACCTACCCGAGAGGCGAAACCGCTATGGTGTCTGTTTCATTGGGAGCCTTGCAGCAGCTGCCTGTTATGTTTTGTAGCTGTGCTTAGGTGTAATTGGATTTAGGGTCATGGAAATGATAAAGTAGACTGTGACAGTCATGTCGGTTCTCAGTATTGCTGCACATTATTGGAGATGCAGACGGGGATCATTCCAGTATCTTTACATAACTTAGATTAGATGTAGGAGCGACGTGCATATATTTCCACATCTAAAAATACATTATGATCTTTCTCCAATACGCATTTTTGTTTCTATGGATATATTTTGCAATAAGAAAAATCCTGTTCATTAGTTGTGAGCGCGCATCAGCTAAATTATTCATAAATGCCACCTACTTCTATCAAATCTATCTACTGCGCTAACACTATGTCTGAACAAGGCTGCATTATCTCCTTATGAACAGCAGCAAAACATGAGTGATTATGTGTGGATAGGGGTGGTGAGTGTAAGTGTCCAGCAGCATCCAAGTGCAAAGCTTATAGCCCTAAAATGTGCTCACTTGTGTTAACGATTGGCTCATTTTCAAGAGCATACCCTTACTGTAGGGAAACACAGTGGCTCAGCAAGTAGTACTTCAGACCCTCCAACATGACCCATTCCACCAGGTACATAATACTCCGCTCCTGGGCTTTCAGCTGTCACTCACCTGGTTATAACGAACTAACTGATGTCTGAGTAATTTAACAATGGTGGTTACCATAGTAACTGATTGCTGGAAGTTCCAGAGCAGAGTATTTTGTACCTGGTGGAATGGGTCATGTTGGAGGGTCTGGTACTTGTGTCTCATAGTTCTGAGGTCATTTGTCCTGGACAGGACCTTATCTGGGTGGAGTTTGTATCTTCTCCCCGTGTCTGCGTGTTTCCTCTTACACCCCAAAAACATGCTTGTAGGCCCTAGCATATATGGTCCATTGTATAATATATAGCACTTGTCCCTATGTATCAATCCCCATTATCCTACAGAGTATAAACTTGTGGACAAGTGTATCCCTATTATGTGTGCACAGATGTGATATGCTAGCATGTCATTTAAAAATAGGCAATAGGACACGCTTTCTGTATTACTGAGCGTGTGCAGACCTGAGCATAGCTCAAGCATTTGACAATGTGTTATGAGGGGCGGTTTGAGGGAGGAATGGGGACGATAGACCAATGTACAGTAAGAGCATGCTTACACTGCTGCACCCTATCCAGTCCTTAAAGCCAATGTAAAACAAGTCCGTTAACATCAACACATTTGCCTCTACAGCTGGGTATAACAGACCCTTTCATTAGGATATGACACTTTAAACACATTACAAAGAGACAGACATTGCTGGTGAAAAATTGTGCAATGTATGTTATTTATACGGTATATTTTTTTCATTTTTTTAAAATAAATATTAAAAAAATTCTATTACAACATTAATATTCCCTCAGAGGCACTAAAGTTAATTAAAACCCATTTACAGTCCACATTACAGTATACTACCCTGTAACCATGCAATATATCTTGTCGTGTAACTTGGCAGCATTTCTCCGGTAATCTATGTGCTGGACTTACACAAGGTAGCATTGCATGCTACTTTTAAAAGTGGTCATCGGCTCACACTGCACATGCTCAGAACTTTCCGCGCATGGGGCATAACATCATTCCATATGTAGAGAATTAAGCCTCGGCTGGGCAGACACACCATGATATGGATCTTTATTCCGCACAAGTCGCCTCCGCATAGAGATGGGTGCATTGGGGTCACCACTGGTTTTAGTTCCATACGTGCAAACAGGTTGCATTGGGAAGGTGTAACTTAGTACGGAACTTAGGAACATAAAACTGCTCTCCATTAAAATTCATTCTTAAATCAGAATCTGGAACTTGGTACTCCCTTAACTCTAATATGCCTCCAGTCCTCACTTAACTCTAATATGCCTCCAGTCCTCCCTTAAATCTAATATGCCTCCAGTCCTCCCTTAACTCTAATATGCATCCAGTCCTCCCTTAACTCTAATATGCCTCCAGTCCTCCCTTAACTCTAATATGCCTCCAGTCCTCCC
>JABWIB010000122.1:58163-72464 GCA_016617825.1 Platyplectrum ornatum | reverse complement strand
AATAAGCCCTACCCCGAAAATAAGCCCTATGGTGTTTTTTTGTCCTGAAAAAAAAAAATTAGACAGTGTCTAAACACGGTAGTAAATTGTACCCAGTGTGTCAAGTCTAATAATCAGTCTATTAACCAAATAAAGGAAGGTTATATATTAAAAAAAACTGGCACTTCCATGTGTGTTTTGCAGTGAGAGAGGATCTATGTGAACCAGGAAATTCCCTGCTGAGGTGTCTAGATAAACCTGAGCATCTGGTGTAATGCCCAAATGTAAAAATAACATATGTTTATAGTGCTTAAGCTGTTGAACAACATTTCTGTGAATGGCAATAGTGTCTTCCCTGACCCATATGCTGTTAGACAGTGATAAATAACTTTATTTTTATTTTTGTTTGATTTTGAATATCTGTATATATATAACACTCAGGGTACAATCAATCTGCATATGACTTTTATTTTATGCTACTACTCAGTTCGGTCGGGTCTAGGGCGCTGAACGCAGCATTTGTGTGAGTAAGAAGCCACATCCTTACTAAAGCTATACTATGGCCTAAATTCACTAAGCGGGGAGTTTGCAGGGGAATTGAAATGTGAATTAAGGCCAATATCTTAAAACACCTTCACCAACTTAAAATGTCAATGGTTAGTATATTACAGCAGGATGTCAACACAGGGAAAGAGAACAAAACACTGGGACGGAACACTATACAGTTCCTTAAAGCGTGTAGTATGGATTGGGTCTAAAGAAAATATTCTTTTACCAGGGGATTTTTTATTGTATGCATCTATATCAAATATAAAGTTCCCGCTTCATTCTGTGAATTAGGAAACTAAAAATAACAAAAAATACCCTAAACATGGAAGCACAGCAATATAATCAGAGAAAGTTCGGAAGTTCTCTAATGGGTACAATTGCAGCTGATTCATAGGATCCATTATTGCAACATGAGGCAAAATGACAATGGAGTTGAAGTGATATTACACCCACCAACTGATGAAAATTACTTACTTTGAATCCATTTGAGGCCTAATGCATGGACAATTAGATGAAGGTCAGAAAACGTACAAATGCTTTGGGGAGTTTAGGGAACAATGTGAAAAACTTGTTTATTCTTAAATTCTGGGTATGGGAATGCACTTAAGGACCATAAATAGAATACAAATTATAATACTTTAACTTTCTCAATGTGAAATGAGATATTTACTTTATAGTAAGTGCTGGGAACCTTTACATATAGAACACTGTAATAGCAAAAGTAAGCAATTAGAGGTGATAGTCTTGTCAAGATATGTCCCCTTGAAACTGACGTTCCATTGCTTCACCTTTTCATACTTTCCCTACATACAAACAACTAAAATATATATTTTTTTAACAAAAATATTTTTTTATTTTATAGCACATGGAAAATATAAATATTACTTTTTTCAAGTTCATATAATACCCAAAAAGGCTACCACTTGTAATAATGTTCATTATAAATAAAAATGGCTGCTGTGAAAGCTGAGACCTATGTCTGGTAGGGCTGCCAGAAATCGTGTTGCCCAGTACATCACAGAACAGCTGGATCGATACACGACTGATGCACAGGTGGGTCCTGTTCCATAAAAGTCGTCCCTGCACATTGGTTCCAGTGGGACACTTTGGAGGTATCTAGAGTGTCGTGAGATAGGTCAATCACTATGCAGTCACTGACCTAAGCCTTATGCTGGCCGATGAGATCCATCGCGATGATACATCGCATGTGCTAAAAGCACTTGCAATGTACATGAAATCAGGGGTGATTTACCTGAATGTTGTCTGCAGCAGGCAAGATTCAGCAATGAGATATGCAACCATCATTGCTCCTGATATCGGTCTGGTGTATGGCCAGCATTAGACTTGGTCTAAGAAGGAGGAATGTTTTTCAATTATATAAGTCTGTAAGAAAATATTTCTATGGGTCATAGGGGTTTGTAGGGAAATATCTGTTGCTCGTATGAGCTATGGATCAAGTTATAACTTAGTATACCAGCCTCCCAGCCTCAAATATCACATTCCAAAGGTGAGGGCCGAGAGGGGCATAAGAGAGTTCAATGTAAAATCTGTGATTATAGATTTGTGCACTTCTCAGAAACCTTGCGTGTAAGTTTCTGTATTCCTCCATTTTCATTTATAAGAAACTGTGTGCTTACTATGTGTCTTTCTATTAAGAGGTAAGTATTATGAGGTGAGGTAAACAAGGTGGCTTTTGGGATTAACCCTTTGCGTCATTTATATGTCACAAGGTCTCAGTTTAGATTGTGGTCTTGACATAAAGATATCCCATAATGTGCTTTTCAACAGTACAGTAACAGTGCGCTGCATTAAACCAACACTTCTCATGGACCACTAACAGTGTATATTTTATAGGTCTCCTTGCTTGCGTTCCGATGTGTTCATTACTGACTAAAATATACGAAAACATCCAGAGGTGGCATCATTAAATCACAAGGAGGCCTGAAAAACAAGCCCAGGGACCAATTTAATTGCAACTCTAATAATTAGCTTCTTTTGTTGTCTCATACTTTAAAATTTAAATGTGTTCCCGCTCCCACTAGAGTTCATAGCGCCCCACTGTGGAAAATGCACCAAGGTGCAATCCACTACCGAAATCTAATGCCAGAGGATCCAGATCTATGGCACATACATTTGCGCAGTGTTGCAAATAAAGATCTGGGCCTAAATTCACTAAGCGGGGATTTTTCTGGGGAATGGAAAAGTGGGGATGTTGCTATAGTAACCAATCAGATTCGAGTTCACATTCTCCAGCATGTAAAATGAAACTGAGAGCTTGAATCTGATTGGTTGCTATGGGCAACATCCCCACTTTTCAATTCCCCAGCAAAATCCCCGTTTCTATTAAATACAACATAAAATAAAATATTTGTGCTAAGGAGTTGCCTTTCCTTTGATGACACGTCATTGATAAAGAACATAGAATAAAGGCAATGCATCTTACAGGGTTTTTGTTTTTTTTAACCTGATTTTCAGAAACATTTCAGAAAATATATGAAGAAACCTGCGGCGCTATTTATCTAAGGATTATATGACAGCTTTGGCTTTTATATTTACTTAATGCAGTCAAGATAAATATCCTCTCTTGCCATTAACCAAGTGCAAAACCTTCACGCTCTGTGCTTCAAAACTCCCCAATGCATGAGTAATAAATGCTTCATATTACTGAAATGATATCTCAAAACAAAACAGGCTGAAAAGCATGGAGGACTTTAATGATACTAAGTTACTGGACAGGTAAATCTTCACTAAGACCTGTGGGTATGGGTAACTGCTTAGCAGAAAGCTGAAATCTGTATTCTGGTTTTGATTTACAGCAGGGTTCCTGATTGTCCCAGAATAGGTTTCCTGGGGTCCCAGGAGAGTCTGCAAACCTACCAGGTCCTAGATAAAGGTAGTGAAACAAATTCAGTCCTGATCATTACTATGGGGACATCAAGTACTTCCAATCCCATAGTAAAAGTATGTATTTGCCATGGAGGGGGAGAGGTAATTCAGGTGGGATTTACATAAATTACCGCCCCACCCCATACTGCTGGCTTTTGGTTTCTACCGGAAGGAGACAACTTAACATTTTAGGACCAATTTATTATATGGGTCAGAACCCCTTTTCCATCAATATAGGCTAGAAAAATGTAAACGTAACGTAGACATATTGGCCTAAATTTACTAAGCTCTGAGATTGTTATCCATACACAGCAAACAATTTTAGCGGGACAGTCCCATTTTTGTGGGACAGTCCCGTTTTTGGAGGACAGTCCCGTTTTTGGGGGACTGTCCCGTTGTCCCTCCCTCCTACCAGCTTAGGGGACAAACAGGTAGAAAAGTTTTTTGTATAAGTAAAACGATCGTTTTGCTCCGACGCGGAAAAGGGGGCGTGACTTGAACGGGTGGGGGGTTTGGGTGTGCCAGGGTGGAGCTGGGAGCGGATTGTGCCGGGCAGGGGCGGAGCATGTCTCTCCCACTCTCTCAACGGCAAAAGTTGGGAGGTATGAAACTCCCATGCTGCCGATCTTTGGAAGGAGAAATCGAAAGTCTGGAACCCTGGTGTAAAATAATGCCGGTCAGTGTCTGTGTGTAATAAGAATAAGCAAAGTATTCTCCCTGCAAGAATAAAATAAATGTAACTTCCCCTGAAATTCTTTATGGATTTACCCAGGTGTAACTTTCTTCAAGTCTGGATATGGTCCATATGGAGGAGAAATGAATGTCAGTGTTTGCATGCAGGGAGAATACTTTATTGTTGCATGTTGCACACAGATACTGACCAGCGTTACTGTTACACTGTTATTACACTTGTGCTGGGAAACATCATCTCTCACCTGTAACACTGATTGAAACTAATTCAATTAATCTCCCCTGCAATTCAACATGGCTTTACTCATGAGAGTGTAAATCTGAATCTGGCCCATACATTGCATTTATTTCAATTAATAATTTCATAAGAGAAAAATCAAATGCTAATAGTGCATACTAAGTGCGGGTCTTCAAGAGGCGCTTAAGCCATTAACAAACGCAGATAACTCATTTTCTTTATTCAATGCGTCTAATCACATAACGTTAGCTGAAATGTGCGAGTTGTTTCTGAGCCCAGGTAATGTACCAGTAGATGGCAAAGACCTTTTGTTCTGCCTCTGTTCTCACTAACCAAGGGGAAGCAGCAGACAGTTACAGAATGCTAAGCAGGGAATACAATGCTTTATGCTTCATTTTTCATGTACTGTCCATACAGCCGAAATAAACAACAAATCCATATTTTGCGTCATTGGTAATATGAGCTAATCTAATTGCGCTTGTGATTTAACCTTTATATTTTATTTATACGGTTTGAGCAAGCCGTGCGGTGTGGGCTCTCATGTTACGTCACTATCTACTTTAATTGGAGATCAGATGAAGTCTTTTTGGAGTCCCATGCTATGTAAATAGAGTGTGCTTACCAGCAGAACATGCCGTGGCTTTTTTTAGTTAGTGAGGTGTTGACTGCATTCTTGAGCCTACGCCAGAATATACACGAGAGGAAAGAGCTGTCTGACAGCGGGGAGAAATGCCAAAATCCTAATTCCAGTTCAGAAATGACACCATGCTTCGTATAATTGGAAGTTTTTCTCCTTGACGTTAGAGCTTTTTATTAAATAGCAACCTAATTTAGAGTTTCAGAGGAGGAGAAGGCTTCTGTATCAAAATGTATTTTTATAGATCAATACTTTCATGGACTAGAAAGACTGATATGTGAAAAATAGACTGAGATTATCTAATAGATTATATATATATATATATATATATATATATATATATATATACATATATATATACTTATTTAATTTATTATTTGATATTCTACTTTGTCTGTGGCTGCAGGGTATAGGGCAGCTACTTAAGTGACAGGGGTTCCTATGGTAGCTACACATGCTGCACTTACATGGGAACATGTCTAAGCTGTCAGCATTTGGCAGCTTAGGCTGATTATAAATAAATTAGACTGGAACCACACTTGTCATTTTAAGGTAAACTTCTAAACCCCACTTCACACCCCACTTTCACGAGTAAACACAGACACATGCACTCTCTATTCTGCATTCAAACTCCTAATTCCGGCTATGAAAAACTGTAATCTGGTCAATATTTACTAAACTGCAGCAATGGAAAAGTGGAGACGTCGCCCATAGCAACCAATCTGATTCTAGATCCCATTTTTCTATTATATACTAGAGAATGTCAGCTAGAATCTGATTGGTTGCTATGGACAACATCTCCACTGTTCCATTCCCGCAGTATAGTAAATCTAGAACTTAGGCTTCAAAGCTCCAGTAAACCTCCAACTTATTTCAATAGCCTATAAGGAACACTTATTCACAATTTGCTCATCTCTTACATTCTCCCTGGTGGGACAGGTTTTGCAATGCGTGAAACGCGGAACACTTATGAAGGATTTACACCCTCGTATAGTCCACCCTCAGCGATATGTTCTTGTACTATAATTATTATTGCAGTATGCGCTTAGAATGTAGTGTTTACATAGGAATGCTGTGAGCACTTGCCAAATAAAAAACCACAGTACTTGACTTACCACAACAAAGCGTATATAAGTACATCATTCAAATGATACAAGAGGGAATCTGTAATGACAGTTTCCAAAATATACTGAACTTATCTAGATGCTTCAGATATAAGACATACTATATTCTATATCACAGACGCTCTGTGCAACATATTCATTTCCACAAGACAGTATTATGAGTCAATGACATTAACTGGAAAGGAAGTTTGCAAACGTAGATAAGACTATTTGCAATACTCTTGTGAAAACCAAGGAGACTCTATAGTGCAGTATGTACGGTATGTACTTCTCAAGGCAACTCTAGAATCACACTCACCAATATTGTGGGTTCCCCAATCCAGAATTGAACCATACAAAGCCCGTTGCTTGCACTTAAGATCAAGCATTACCTAATCCACAAAATCTGAGAATTGCAATTCAATGCTATATATATATATATATATATATATATATATATATATATTATACAGAAAAATGCATTTCCAAATGATCATCTTGCTTAGTCTCATCTAGAGCTACATTATCAAGCTCCAATTTCCATAAGTCTTGTTGAAAAAAAACTAAATCTATTTTAGATTTAGTTTTAGTTTCTTAAAACTATTGTTATAAGAAATGGTGGTCATACTATTAGCAGCTATTGGTTGCTATGGGCAACATCTCTACTTTTCCATTCCCGCAGTTTAGTAAATATAGGCCTCGAAAAGAAGTATTTCATTGAAATATGTACTTCACAAATTCAATAGTATTTTGTAATCTTATAGCCAGTGTACTGAATAAAACCTTCTTCCCACTTTATTTCATGTATTTATATGCTTTTTTTTTTCTTTATGTTGTGTTTTTTTTGCCTTACCTTAATGCCATGTATTGTTCATCTCTCCTGTCTTATTTTATTTTTTTGTATTTAAGTTGCCGGAGTTATATAATATTTCTCATTATTACTTCTCTGATATTTTCTCTTTTCGGCCTTTTTTGACCTTGCTGAAGATCAGACCATAATAATAGGAGACATGATACGATGAAAGCATCCCCCACGTTCTGTGGCTGCAGTGGTCCATAACCTATATAAGCAGTATTTCTGGCTTCTAACTGTTTTGCCCATCTTGCCTGTTCCTGACAAGTTTTCTTCTTCTTTCTTCTTCCTGTGTTATCAGTTTGTCTTGAATTTATGGGATTTAGCAGAAAGTTGTTTTTATTTTACTGTATTGTGAATTAACCTACTGGATTGGATCGACAGCTGGATCCCTGAGCCTTGAGCAATGATACACTGCTCTTACTATGTATGTCTTAACTGTGCTTCTGTACCTCTTGCTATCATAGGGGCTGCTGAATTTGGGTTTCTCTCCACCAGGAGAAATCAAGAGCTGGCAACATGGAGGGGGAACGGAGGAAATGAGTTCTGTCAATCACGTCTGAAGACCTGCCCCCTGAATGGCAACTGCCTATATTTAGTGGTATATTTACTAAGCAGGGAATTTGCTGGTGAATTGAAAAGTGGGGAAGTTACCCATAGCAACCAATCAGATTCCAGTATGTAAAATGAAACTGAGAGCGCGAATCTGATTGGTTGCTATGGGCAACTTCCCCACTTTTCAATTCCCCAGCAAATTCCCTGCTTAGTAAATATACCCCTTAGTATAAATCGGCTTGACATCACTATGTTCCACCTATTCTCTGTGACGCTGGGAGATAGAGGCAGTGATTTACATTAAAATAACTATCTCTCCTGGGATACGGAAGGACTTGCCCAAAATTTGGGAGTCTCCCGGGAATTCCAGAGGAGTCAGCAACGCTGCTATTTACCAAGTGTGTATGATTGTAAAAGAACGTGCACCTAGGGAGAGTTTCTGGTTGCCTGAAAACCCCCTTAGAGCATTAGGATTTGCAATACTACTCAGAGAATAGCGGTTGTTTAAACATATATATATCATCCAGCAGGCACTAGTGTCAGCCTCCTTCCATCTTTCTGTTTTTGATTCCGCCATAGTCACCAGAGGACAGGGATTGATCAGATATAATGACAGCCTCCTGTGTCTCAGTGTGTACAGAGGACAGGGATTGATCAGATAAAATGGCAGCCTGCTCTGTCTCAGTGTGTGCCTAGTTCACTGTTACCATATTGACAAAGATACTGAACTGTGGACATCAGTGCAGGTTAAGATTTCCTTCCAGACTGCAGCTAGTCACCTATGTCACACAGCTGTCTTCCTGCATATATGATCTGTCCTATCACTGAACTGTCAATGACTAAAAGAAGGACTTTACCTTGATTGTACAGAAGACCAGTCTGTGATTTACTTATGAAGGTGTAATATGCAATAAACTTTGCAATAAAAAAATACCAACAAAACAATATAATCTTTTGATCATTTAGTGTTGAATTATGATGTTCCAGCTTGGTTTACGGAAGTGACTTTTCCTGTGTCATTTACTGTATTGAAAAGAAGAGGAAGTTGCAAATCACATGCATAATCATTCCTATCTGCCAGGTCCAGACATGTGATATGGTTTTTTTATGCATAAAAGTTGAAAAGTTGGAAAAGTCTCAAGAATAGTTATGTGATAAGTTGGTGGTTTTCTTGACAAGTATGCGAGTGATATACTGTACCTTGTGTGGCAGATATACAAATAGCTCACACATACCGTTTATTTTTATCTTTGTGAATGATTGGCTCAACAATTGGCACCATTTGATATGAAGTAGACTGGATGCCAACTTTTTAAAATTCCCCATGATGTGGGCCAAGCAGCTTAAAGGAAGATAAGGATTTGAAAGTATGCTACTTTAATGCAGTCTATATTTGGTCTTTGATCCTGCTTAGGAATACATGGCTGAGATAACTGCACAACATAGCGTGTGATATTTGGCAACAATTAGGTTTATTTCAACATCCAACGTAGCTATGAAATGTCATTTTTAAGCCATCAACACCTCTGAAAATAGAATAATGTTGTTGAGTTAAGTATGTCCTGCCTGCCTGATGCCTGATAATTAATAAGAAACATGTTAAAACCATTTGTTAACTTAAAAGAAAAGGAAAGATAAAATTGTTGCATCTGATGGACGGCCAAAACACAGCACTCAACCCTTATTCACTGTCTATGGACTAGATTCAGACTTTAGGCACGACTGAGTTACTAACAACTTACTCAAGAGTGGGCAAAACCATGTTGAATTGCAGGGGAGGTAAATGTCATTAGTTGTAAACAGTATTAGAGTTGAGAGATGATGTTTCCAGCCCAAGTCTAATAAGAGTGTAACAGTAACGCTGGTCAGTATCTGTGTGCAACATGCAACAATAAAGTATTCTCCCTGCATGCAAACACTGACATTAATTTTACCCCCCCTGCAATTCATCATGGTTTTACCCACTCTTGAGTAAGCTGTGAGTCAACAGTGCCTAAAGTCTGAACCTTGTCCTATATGTGGAAGCATTTTTGTTCTCTCATCACAAACTATAAAAACCTTTTAAATTTAATAAGTTAAAGGCTCAAATAGTAATAAAAACATTCCTTCCTAATACATGCTACTAATTCTGTCTGAATCCATTAATCCCCAAGGAGTATAACTATTACCCATACAGGTCACCTCTATTAGACTGACGTGTTTACTTTCTGTATATGTATTTCCCATTGTGGACATCTTTACATTCAGTTAGCATCTGTTGTTGTCTATAATAGTTGGATATTTATATTGATCTACTCATGCATAGTTCATAGTTATTGACATATCTGGTATTATGTCATTCTGCACACACAAAGAAAACAGACACATGCAAATTACACATTAAACGGTTCTGACATTAGCTTAAGAAATGCAACTCCCAAGTCCCAAAGCTGTATTTACTAAACAGTGGGCAGGGCCGGTGCTATCATTACGCCAGAGCGTCGGGCCAAGGGGGCGGCAAAAGCACCCACTAGCTGCCTCCATCTGTTATGCCGGGTAATGATATAAATAATGTAAATCATTAGCCAGCCTGGGAGGTGCCATTCCTTTATACAAAGGCGTTGCCCCCTCTCCTATGTGAACCAGGGGTCTTGGATGATTGGAAGGGGGGGGGGGGGCACTGCTAGGTCTCGTCTAGGGTGTCCAGAGGCCTAGAACTGGTCCCGACTGTGGGAACAGAAAATTGGACATGTTGCCCAGCGAGTCATTGAGCATGCGCAGGGAGTTTGGAGAGGGGGGAGAACTCCCCTGTCACTCCCCTCTTTTGTTCGGAAAAGGCAGGGGTCTAGCAGCTTATACTGATAGACTATACTGGTATACCCCTGTCTTAACACATTTGTGCAGATAAGCGATCGTGTGACCAGTGACGCATAAATCGGGCAGACCCTGCCCCATTTGACTAATTTAAGTGGTCTCCCCGCACAGCTAGTGTAATGTAGGTGGGTGGGGGAAGGTCCGGACCAGGGGATGGATCCCTTGCCATATGGAACATCATTCGTAACGGCATGATGGATCCCATCTCGTGGGAGTAGTCCAAAGTAGCCAGGTGTGCAGCAAGGAGATGCTCTTCCTAATTATCAACCACAAGATTTATTTTAGCAAGCAGAGCCCTTTATATTATAAAAATGTTATATTTTCTATCAAAATTTGTGTTTATCGTATAAGAGGCAAATAATGGCATCATGTCCCAATGAAATCCTAAATGTCTGTTGTATTTCTATACAAATCCAGTATCTGTCTTGTTTAAATAACAAACCCTTGTGAATGATGTGAAGTAGTATAATTCTTGAAAGCGTCTGTATTATAGATACACATTGTTGTGATAAACTGCTAATACTTTCCGGATTTGCATGAAGATTCTATACACATATTTGTTCTCAGATCGCAACATGATTTCTCATTATTGTTCCAAACAGATCAAATTCTATGTTTTAAAAGTATTAGTTAATTACTGCAAATTATTTTTGCGTATGATGCCCACTCTATAGCTGGGCATCCACTAGATATATTGTTTTAGTGGATATTGGTGTCGATAAACGGGGGCGATTTTCCCTTGGGAACACTGCCCTGTCTTCTGCACCGTTCATTAGAAGGATATCGTTCTAGTGGTGCCCAGTGAAAGTAAAAAAAAAATGTTTAAAATATAAAACCCCCTATACTTACCTCTTGGCAGTCATATCTGGGCACCGCAGAGGTGCCTAGCTTCTCCCATGGCACTTCCTCTGCCTGACATGAGAGGAATTTCTACTTGCAGACGCCCCACCCAGTTGAATGGATGTGTGTCTGTCATTCATAATAGAGAGGAAGCCGGATAGGAAGCGGGGGAGCCTGTCATTCATAATAGAGAGGAAGCTGGAGGGGAAGCGGGGGAGCCTGTCATTCATAATAGAGAGGAAGCTGGAGGGGAAGCGGGGGAGCCTGTCATTCATAATAGAGAGGAAGCTGGAGAGGAAGAGGGGGAGCCAGTCATTCATAAGAGAGAGGAAGCCGGAGGGGAAGCGAGGGAGCCTGTCATTCATTATAGAGAGGAAGGCAGAGAGTAAGCGGGGAAGACTGTCATTCATTATAGAGAGGAAGGCAGAGAGTAAGCGGGGAAGACTGTCATTCATATTAGAGAGGAAGTCAGAGAGGAAGTGGGGGAGCCTGTCATTCTTAATAGAGAGGAAGCTGGAGAGGAAGCGGGGGAGCCTGTCATCCATAATAAAGAGGAAGCGTGGGAGCCTGTCATTCATAATAGAGAGGAAGCCGGTGGGGAATCAATATCGTCCGAGGCGTTTTATCAACTTTTTTTTATCGTATCCTGGCCACACAAAAATTGTGGATTTCAGCTAAAATCGTTCTAGTGGAAGCACACTCTGATACATCTAACAAGGAATAAATATAGCCAATATTGAGGTACGCTCACCTGCCATATCAAGGCCCCTCTGACAGACGAGCGCCTATCATCTGTTCCAATATATGTATTACAATTCCTTCCTCTTGTTGCCTGCTGTAGCCATGGTGAGAGGACTCTGCGTCCCACAGCAAATTGCTAATTAGTAACAAGAAACACAGGCTGCATTTCTTTCCACTACATCTAACACCCTAATACTGTATCTTTCAGCTGTGCTTAGCATAGGGAATACTATCACCATGTATAGTGCAGCGCATGCCGGGAATGTGTCAACACTAAAATCAAATCTTGTGCGTAGCGACTTGTAACTGATGATGATACATAGCACGTAACACTGAAGAGTATGCTATAATTAGGGTATTGGGCATTGCTGTTGGCAAAGGATACAAGTAATTAAGACCTTATTCAGCTGTGCACACGCCTCATTTGTCATAATTTATCTCAATTTGCCATTGTTATATACAGCATTTCATAGATTACACTTAATAGACGCTATGTTAATGAAGTATATACATATTTTTAAAAGCATCTGCAGAACCAATTATTTCTAAATATTTACATGCACAAACCAGTGCATGGTTAATGACTAATTAAAACAATAAATCACGGTCCCAATCGCTTTTAAATACAAATTTTTGTTTTTGACACTACAGGAACAATAGTTAAATGGGGATTGTGGTGTAGTGCAGACAAGGGTTACTCATCGCTCCCCACTGATATGAAGGAGGTACACCACTGATATGAACGAACACCACTGATATGAACAAGGTACACCACTGATAAGAACATGGAACACCATTGATTTTTTTTATGATTTAAAAACAATAAAAATGTTATATTAATGTGGGCATTAGTATTCCCATGGTCTCCCCACATCCCCCTTTCCCTCCCTGTAATAACAACTATTATAGGAAGGTCAGTGGCAGTATTCCAGGAATTTTACCAATAATTCCATCTTTAAATGTTATTTTTATTAGATGTTATTATTAGATATTAGTTACTCCTGGAGAGGAACGATAATCTCTGCACCAGGGCCTAAATTTACTGAATTAGAAAAACTGGATTGGTTGCCCAAACCAATCGGTTTCGAGCCGGCATTCTCCAGTGTGCATGTAAACATTCACAGAAACACACGCAGAACGTGGCGGCAGATAAGAGCCACGTGGCCCATATAGTCTGCCCAGATGACCTTATTATATTCTCACTTTTGTTTGAGACTCAGAATACCCTTATATTTGTCCCAAGCTGCTTACTTTGTTCTTTTGTATTTGCCTCCACCAATTCTAATGGGAGGCCATTCCACATATCAACTACTCTTTCAGTGAAGCAATTCTAAACCTCTTCCTTAGACCAGTGATAATGTAATGATTGTGTCCTCAGACCAGTGATAGTGTAATGATTATGACTGTACTGTGGGTTGAGTCACCCTCATCAATGTTTAATTGCCCCTATTCCAGGCACTGACAATGCCCATAAGCTGATGTGAGCCCAGCATCCACTTCCTATGCAGCATCAGCTGTTTCCAGCTCCAGTGAACCGGTGACGGCCAATCAGAAAGGCGCCCTGACACACGGCCCCGCCCTCTTTCCAAACTCGGCCAATAAGCCACTAGTCCGTCCGTCCTGCTCGCGCAGCGCTCAGCGGCAAGCCCCGCCCCCCTGTCGATGTGCCCGGACACAACCTGTTCGTTTATTGTTGTTATTACTGAGCTGGGTGTGGTGACGTCACCGGGCTAGGCCTGTGCGACCAGGCGCTGGAGGGCTGCGCGCACTCGCACACTGTCGCGGGGGCGCGCCTTAGCTGTCCGGACAGTTTGTTCCTGTGGCGGAGAAAGAACTTTTTCCCCTCACCCGTTCTCGCTCGCGCCGCGACCGTCAGGCAGCGACGAGGTGTCCCGGTACGAAGTTTGCGGCCGGATAGCCAGAAGGGGGGCTGTTGTGGCGGGAGGGTGAGGTGTGTGTGGGCCGCGGTGGCGGAAGAGTCTCCTCACTGACTGTGTATTTCTCTTGGCAGACGCTCTGCTGGCGGGAAGACATGGACTACCCGGTGACCAGGGGCGAGCTGCTGCCCCAGGGACCCCTGCATGACCGGTAAGTGGAAGCTGCCAGGGGGCAGTGTGTTCATTCAAGGACATAGTGCTAAAGGGACTGTCCTGCTGCTGCTGTGGGACTACAAGTCCCAGCATGCATTGCCAGGAGCTGTGGAAGAGGCGCTTCCGCTTCTGTAGAACGTGACTTGTGTGTGACACTGCTTTCAGTAATGTCCTGGAGCACCATGCTTATACCTGTCAGTGTCCTGTCTATTATAACTCACACTGTATGTGTGTATATATATATATATATATATATATATATATATATATATATATATATATATATA
>JABWIB010000122.1:21524-44021 GCA_016617825.1 Platyplectrum ornatum | reverse complement strand
ATATATATATATATATATAATCATACATACATATTAAGTTGGATTGTTCAGTATTTCTTTGGCTTAGCAGTGCAATAAAAAAGTGAAGCTAAAGTGGGTTCCTTACTGAGGCTTTTTCTGCTGATAATTGTGCAGTTTACACAAATGAATTTTTCAGCAGATATCTTACCAGTTTGTGCTGTCTCAAATATGCTGCAAAATGGTCTAAACAACATCGGATTGTTTAATTGGATTTTATAGATCTCCTAAACCTATACAATCAGCAAAGCTTTAGATTGTACTGAATTTTGATTTCGTGATTTGATCATTACTCATTGTGATACTGCAAAATATACTGACCATCCTATAATGCCAACTAAGCGGACACTGGCTAGTTATGGATTTAAGTTATCATGAATTTGTCACATTTAGAGTTATATTACAGCTTCAAACAAGCCATGCGTGTACACTTACTAGTGGTAGGAATCAATGGCTTGTGTACAAATGTTCTGTCAGGAGTACATGCTCTGCTTAAACAGTCAGTCATGTGGAGTAATAACATTGCCCATTCCAGTTTCTGTGTTAAATGTGAAAACATTCTTAAATACATGTACACACTCATTTACTTACCTGCTGAAGTCTTCTCAGACTTCCTATTACTCGTTTGGCAGAATCTGCATCTAGGGGAGCGACCATAGAAAATACAAAGTGATGACAGATAAATGTGGCCCATCAAGTTTGCCCAATTGTGTTTTTAAATCTATACCAGCATAAGTTATATTTTTAGTTTACCCTTATAATTATACCAAACGTGTTCTTCTGTTTGCCCCTACCACTTCTGATGGGAGGCTAGTTCATTTATCAACTACTACATTTGCATGTCCTCATGTTCTTATACACCTCCTGTACATAGATTCAGCCCTTGTTCTATTTGAGAGCTGCTCCATTTTTTTCCACCGGTCGATCGCGCATCCTCTGAAACTACAGGAGCATTTCATATGAACTTTAGGGACGAATTTCTGC
Source organism: Platyplectrum ornatum (assembly GCA_016617825.1). Lineage (NCBI taxonomy): Eukaryota > Metazoa > Chordata > Amphibia > Anura > Limnodynastidae > Platyplectrum > Platyplectrum ornatum. The sequence continues at coordinate 43,019 of JABWIB010000122.1, read as the reverse complement.
ATGGCAAACACGCTGCCCTTAGATAAAGCTGCTAACTATTCAGAGCCCATAGGACCAGTCATTTCTGTAATATAATACAATCAACCATAGAGTCTGCATAGATTCTTAGTCCAACTCTATTTAGCGACGGGTGTATATGAAGAAAGCTTCCATTGCTATAGAGGATGTCTATAGCATGCTAATTAAATAAACTCCCAAAATTTTAATTAAATAAAATAATGACCTTAATTGTTATGCTGGCCATACACCTGTGCGATCATCGTAGAGATACACCGCATGTGCTAAATGCAATGTACAGTAAATCCTGCGATTACTGAATCTTGCCTGAAGCGCGGCTGTTGGTAACCATATACAGTATGCTTTCATTTGCACTGCTGAGTGTATGAAATGGTCAGATATGGCGGCTGTTTTCTCTGTTCATCTGTCCTAGTTGTGTTTCTGCTATTCTTGTTTTACATTGTTGCTTTGTTTGTCATATGACAAATGTGAAGGAGAGGATTATCTTGGAGGAATACCTTCTAAGTGAGCAATTGTTTGCTGTAACCATATCTGGTTTATCATGTACATGTAAAGGAAATCACCACTTCCTGAACACCTTCATTCTCTAGTATGAGAAGCCTTTGTGTAATCTGTTGGTTACTGACATTACTGTACTGAGCGCAATCTACTTGTGTCTGTGTGGATGGCCTCTACGGCAAGGTATTCTCATTAAACTATGTCTATTTCTGCATTTCAATTTGTGTCTTTTCAGAGTATAATTATTCCTTGACTAATGATTTCCATCTTTAATACTGCATCTGTATTAACATTAGGGTCATCTGCTAAGAATCTGTCAACTAGAGATGCAACAAATTGTAATAGTAATGAGCAAGAATTGAGTGTCACTATCGCAATAGGACCATGGGTATATTTTCCATTGATATGTTTTGTATGAAGGATAACAATATATATCATGTATAGCATTTGTATTAGTGACCACATATATTACTTAATAACCAGTTTTTATTCATTGCCTTCATTATGTCGCACTTTTACAATTTTAACAATTGTTATATCGTGACTGAGTAGTAACTAACAGACTGTGTGGGTAAGAGGGCACTGGCCGCAAGCTTTCGATCTGTATGTAGTTACCGTGCATGGTAGTTGCTTGTGCCTCTATCGTCCTTGTACAGCAGACATGTGGTCTGATGTGTGTATAGCTGCTGGCCTTCATACTATGTTAATAGTCCCAGTATGTTAGTCACATCGCTTTGGCACATTCTGTCTTTGACTTATGGCTCTTCCTCCCCTGGTGTCAACACTGTGTACATTAGAAAGGAATTTCTTGTCTAGTAACGAGTGATACCTTCTATATATCTAGATGCCTGACTTCTTAAATTGTAAGCCGGTAATAAGCTATAAAATGCATAATCTTAGATGATTTCATGTTGGAGTAGGGACAGGTTTAAATGTCTTTTATAGTATATAATGTGTGAAGATTTAGTCTGGTTACCATTCTATTTCAGATCTTTGGTGGAAGAGGAGGACCCTCACCTGAAAGTGTCTCTTGGGAACACCGATATGGGTGTGTCTGCTCACCTCCAGTCCTCAAAGGCAGGCACCACTCGCTTTTTCACCAGCAATACTCATAGTTCAGTGGTGTTACAGGTAGGAGGCTTATTTATGTAGTATTCAAACTGAATCAATAATCGCGAGATATTCTGACGTGATTTGTTTGTACTGTATATAGCAGCAACTTGGGCATGAAGAAGCACTTTAGGTAATGTTTTGCCAGGTATATTGTGCAGTAATATTAAGTTCTGCAGGTAAATGGGTTTTGGATGTTGTCTGCTAAACCTGGCAATATATGTGACCTTGGCGGTTCCAGGATGACATACGGCAGCATTGGTGGCTATCGGCCATTTTTGGTATCCCAATTAGAATATTCCATTCAATAATGTCATTTTATGAAATGGGATTTTGAAAGGTTTTTATATCACATACTATATGCAGGCACCCTGCAGAAATGTATCTTATTCAGCTAAAATAATCTATGTAGTTACAATTGTGTGTTTGTTTAATACTTGTATATGGTGATGTTTTAATAATTGACTGCATTTGTTTGATAGATACAAGTTGTAAACTGGGTTCTTACATTTCCCTCCTCTGTTGCTGATTTGTAGGGCTTTGACCAGTTGAGAATAGAAGGCTTGCTGTGTGATGTTACTCTGATACCGGGCGACGGGGATGAGATATTTCCAGTCCACAGAGCTATGATGGCGTCCTCAAGCGATTACTTCAAAGCCATGTTTACAGGTGATACATTATTACATACTCATCAGCTGCTGATTGTCACGCTCAACTGGAGGCTAACATGCGCTCAACAAGTATATTATGGTCACTCGACCTTGTAAGCCACACAAAAACTCTAGTTTTGTCTCCATTAAAAGCCTTAAACATTCTTTATAAAATTTGAATTTAAAGTGTAACCTGACTTGGTGAAATTCTTATCCCGTTCAAATTAAGATATATGTAAAATAAATAATAATATATAATTATATATAATAATAATAAAAAGCCATTACACCGAAGTTGTGTGTAATGTTATTGGAATGTGTGTGAAGTGGAAGATGTAGTGAGTATAGAAGCGGCCTAATTACTAATTGTATTTTAATCGTGGTTTGTGTTGCTCAATGTAACTGCATAAATCTTGTCATCTGCACCTGCAAATTGGAGAATATTCTATGCAGGAGAACATTGCGTGTAACTTTTTAAACCCTGAATAATTAAAACTGAGTTTTTGTTTAACACCATGTGTATGGTCGGTGTCTGCTGCGAAGAAAAGCCTCTAATGTACTACACATTATTTAAATTGTGCACATCGACTGATAATTAAAATGTAGTCTGATTTCTTGTCTAGGTGGAATGAAAGAGCAAGACTTAATGTGCATTAAATTACATGGCGTGAACAAAATTGGATTAAAGAAAATTATTGATTTCATTTACACTGCAAAACTTTCTTTGAATATGGATAATCTTCAAGACACACTGGAAGCCGCAAGCTTTCTACAAATCCTGCCTGTGCTGGACTTCTGCAAAGTGTTTCTTATATCTGGGGTAAGAGCGCGCCCTTCACTTACCTAGTTCCACGTTGCCCATGTCTGTCACTTCATAGAGGTCCAGGTGCATTGTTGTCAGGGCAGCACGTTGTCCCTGATTAACGCTTGTTGTGCCTGTGGCAGAATTTTCTCTGTAGGTAAAGTGTTAATTCTGTGTTTAGGATGACTTGTTACTATACTCAGCGTCTTTTTTACATAATTTGCTCTTCTGGACAGTTGGAGGAGAAAAAAATTTCTATTAGCATAAGAATATTTCTCTGCCCCTAAAAAGGCGAAGGAACTCGCTGTACACCGCTGCTCCACCTTGTGGCTTTTATTAAAGGTTTATAATCTCACTAGCAGCCACATGCAAATAGCTGTGGGGACAGATCTGTCTATTGGTAATAAATACTGAAGTTCTTGTTGGCTGCCATAAGAAGAAAATTGAATTCATGAAAGTGAAATGCAGGTTTGCAACAGCAATTCCAGTTTGTGTTCTGGTAAACTGTGTATTATATATTATAGATTGTGCATTTAGTTATATAGCTTATAGCTTGGTCTGTAAGCTAATACTAGGAAAAAGGATATTTTACACAGAAACAAACAAGAATCCCCAGCACTCATGCTATTAGCCACTTAACTAACTATGCTACCTTATATTTCAAATAAAATGGCAGAAACGTCAGTCACATACATGTGCGTGAACATGTTTAGCCACCAGCCACTTACAAGGTCTTTCTGCTATGGTGATCCTAACTCTAAATCTACATACCATTCTCCAGTGTGTAAAATGAAACAGAGTCTTGAATCTGAACCCCACTTTCCACTCTCGCTTTAGCTGATGGCGACTGACGTTTCTGCCATTTTATTTCAAATAAAAAGTATCATAGTTAGTCACTGGCTAATAGCATGAGTGCTGGTGATTCATGTGTATAGATAGATAGATAGATAGGGGCTTAAGTAACCGTCCTCCGCCACAACTCTATGATTACACCAGGGTTCTGAACCTACCTGCTTTCAAGCTGCTATAATGACTCTTATCGTTTGAGAGAGGACTCCATGAAACATTTATAGCCAATTATTTCCTGTTAAAACTGCTTATTCCCATCCTCAGCAGTATGTTATGTAAAGAGATAATTTGTACATGTCACAGTAAACAGTTTTGGTATTGTGTTAGAGATTTTCAGGATTAGTACTTGTTTGCGTGTATGTGTTTTGAGTATGTGCAAGGATTGACAAGTTATCATACAGGCATATTAAGGCTGACGTGAAGCATGCAATGAAGTGTTCTGAATACACAAACTGTATCTTGACTTGTGTGGCTGAAAAACACTTGTATATCTCAAGCTTAATTTCTTTTTATAGGTAGGATATTTTAGGATTGGCATATGGCAATGATCATATAAAAAGGGAAATGCACATTCTCTTATATTAATTTCATTTTTATTGCTATTAAATGCTGAAAAATTAACACACTGTATATAGTTCAATCGCATGACACAAAATGTCCTCTATGGATCTCACAATGACGCCCTGTCTGTATTATTGGTGACAGGAAGCATATGTTTGGTCGCACCGAAACCACATAGGGCTCTTGTTCTGTCAGTGTGCAATATAATATGCTGGAAATGTGACCAATTTACACAGGAATGTATTAAGAGGCCTACATGTTCTCTTACATTTAACAGATTGTATTCGTTTCATATGGATTATCATTGTAATTATTTTCCATCCTTAACGTTTCCAAACTGCAGACATTTGTGTGGAGCTAAATCCAGAGGATGATGTAGCAATCTAGACTTATGCCGTCTTACGTCCAGTGGATGGCATTCAGTTGAAGACTACACAGTCCTGTCCATTTTGGGAATGTTAATTTACCCTTCCTGACCTTGGTTCAATTATGTTCACACACATTTGTGTATTGTGCAGCTTTACTAAACTTTGATATTTGATCATTTGGATCAGGTTGCATAAATGTATTTGTTTTTTGCATGAATGAACCATACATGTATTTTTGCAAGTACACACAAATAAATGGGTGTTTGCATGTGCAGAATGTAAAATGAACTCTCTTTGTAAAGTATATTTCTCTGCTGTTGCAGGTTACGCTGGAGAATTGCGTTGAGGTTGGCAGGATCGCAAACACTTACAATCTCACTGAAGTTGATAAATATGTCAATAACTTTATCTTGAAGAATTTCCCCCCCTTATTAACTACTGGAGAGTTTGTGAAGCTTCCGTTTGATCGTCTTGCCTTTGTGCTCTCCAGCAATAGCCTTAAGCAATGTAGCGAGCTTGAACTGTTCAAGGCTGCCTGCCGCTGGCTGCGTTACGAAGATATACGGATGGAATATGCTGCAAAAATCATGAAGAACATTAGATTCCCACTGATGACGCCACAAGACCTTATAAATCACGTTCAGACCGTGGACTTCATGAGAACTGATAACACGTGTGTGAATTTACTTTTGGAAGCTAGCAATTACCAAATGATGCCCTACATGCAACCGGTTATGCAGTCTGAAAGAACTGCCATTCGTTCTGACAACACCCACTTAGTGACGTTGGGGGGAGTTTTAAGACAACAGCTTGTGGTAAGCAAAGAGTTGCGGATGTACGACGAGAAGGGACACGAGTGGAAATCCTTAGCTCCCATGGATGCTCCCCGATACCAGCATGGAATAGCGGTTATTGGGAATTTCCTCTATGTAGTCGGTGGCCAAAGCAACTATGACACGAAGGGAAAGACTGCAGTGGACACAGTGTTCAGGTTTGATCCTCGATACAACAAATGGATGCAAGTGGCGTCATTAAATGAAAAGCGTACCTTTTTCCACCTAAGTGCCCTGAAAGGTCATCTGTATGCCGTTGGTGGTCGGAACGCGGCTGGTGAACTAGGTAAGATCCTATATTCATTTCTATGCATTCATGCATCGACACATATGGCAGCCCACAATTTTTGTAACCTGTAGTGGTATTTACGAATAGTGAATTGCATGGAGCTGGAAAATTCTCATTTAAAGGTGTTGCAATCAGGTCTGTTTCTCCAGGCAGATGTGTATCTATTGCAGATGTGGTTAAACTCTGGCCTTGTGATTTACCAACACAGTCTTCCAGGAACTACATTTACTAAGCTACCGGATTGAAAAAGTGGAGATGCCCATAGCAACCAATCCAATTCTGGCATTCGCCTATTGCATGTTAGAAAATGTCAGCTAATACCTATCTATCTGTAATAGTCTCCTTATTGGAGTGAAGTTGTGTTCCTCACTAGTAATCTCACCTGTGATTTCCTAGGGAGAGCTGAACAATGGGACCATTGGTAGATCAGGAATCGGCGTTTGACCACTCCTAATGCTAAAGGGACGTCTTTCAGCAACTATATTAACTTCTGATTTTCAAGTCTGGTTTTTAGAAAACGGAGTCGTCCATCTAGAATTGATAAGACGTGTGTACAGTGTTGTTGTAGTTACCTAGGAAAGGATGACCTTAGGTATGACGCGTGTGTGACTTTAGAAAGGATATGATGACCTCTGCACCTCATGTATGCCAGAAATGGTCTTTGATCTGCGTCACTGTTTGGCGCATTCATGTGCTTAATGCCTTGCTTATATTACATTGAGTGATCAGTTGCTGACATTTGCTATGTTGAATGATGAGAATAAAATGAGACAATGATTAACTGGCATCAATATTTTCCATGCGATTAAGCCCATTGGTGCAGTGTAGCTTGTAAAGTGACATTGCTACAGTCAGCTGGGTCCAGCAGTGTCTGCACTATTTCAGGTCATCAGACTTGTTTTGTTGTTGCAAATGTTTCTTGGTGGATTCTGGGTCGTACATTTGTTCTTTGGATCAGTTTCCTAAATTAGAATGGAAATGGTAATAATGTATGTCCATTTTATGCAAGTCTGGGTCCAGGCCAGTTATACTGGTAGTATATAATATATAGTCTAAATAAAACTGCCTTTGGGTTATGATAGTGTCATATAATCAATGTTGTTTAGATGCATCATATTATGAGTCAATATACATGTTTTTCCACTCATGCTTTATAGGAAATATAGGTTAATCTTCTGTGTAGAACCTTCATTATATTTTTATGTTGTGTGTAACCGTTGGTGGCCTATTTCATGAGAGTGTAGCAGCCTGTACGCACCTTGGACCTGATCCACACTGGAATTTACATCTACTGATATTGCATTGCGCTTTTTTCAGTTTTTCACAATACACACCACAATGTGGAACGCAATCTGTTTTGTCATATGGCGCCTTAGGGGGAAATTCACAAAAGTCGATTTTCGGTAACCCGCGACTGCGATAAACTCGCAGCCGCGAGGTTACAAGTACGCAGGCGCGAGGTCACCGCGTCTGCATGTTGTTCAATGCAGACGCGGTGACCTCGCGCCTGCGTACTTGTAACCTCNTACCGAAACTCGACTTTTGTGAATTTCCCCCTTAGAGCGCTGTACGTGTGACAAGTAGATTACGGCATTTCTACCACATTGGTAAACTGAGTGTGTTCTGCATTACCTGTATCAGCTTTCATTATTATTTATGACTAAGTGGCTGAAACTCTGAATTAGACCCATTGTGAGGGGATACACAGGATGCTCCAGGGAAGTCTGCAGTCTAGATCATGTCTGATGCTTTGTGTACACCTGCTTATTGATTTCTGGAGTGTTCACAGCGCTTCTCTCTCGCCCATTCCCTGCAGATAAAACAATGCTTCTGATGTATATTTTTATATTCCTACAAAGTAGCAACTTGTTCTGAATTGATTTAAAGGATAAGCTTCAGCCAAATGAAGGCAAGTTTACCTGTATTATGCCATCCATGCTTTAAGTTATTTCTGACCATAGTTCATTATTATTAATAATAATACAGTAGAAAATATAAGGGGCATTGTGTCCTGAAGCAATATAACCTTAGGATATAGATTTATTGTTTTGCACCTAGTCGCTAGAGATTTTTCAAGGCCCTGTACCTAAATTTACTAAACTGTGGAATTGGAAATGTGGGGATGTTGCCCATAGCAACCCATCAGACACAAGCTCGCTTTCTCCAGCATATATAATGCAATTAAAAGTTCAGATGTGATTGGTTGCTACAGGCGACATCCCCATTTTTCCAATCCCACAGTTTAGTAAATTTAGGCACTGGTGTTTATTGTGAATTTGATATTTGAAATGTTTTTATGTACTTTGGAATTGCAGAATAATATATAAGCTGGATATTTCTTTAAAATAAATCTATAACATAGTGTATTTTGTCTGTAGTTCTCATTTATTGCAAAATTGGTTCTTATTTTGCAATTTAATGGATGCCAGTTAGTGATTTTATTGTAATTACTCAGACATCCGGGTAGGCGGNATATGCAGGTATTGCATCTAGTTCTCATGTGTGCATATGTGATTGTCGTAAGCTGAAAACACCCTGTGCATGGAATTACCAGGCCTGGATGCATTCTTGGTGCATGTGGATTCGCAGACTATTAACAATTAGCAAAAAAAATGTTGACTAATGCTGGGTACACATCAGAAAGATCATCTTTCCAATCAACAGATCAATGACCCTCACAGCAGAAATCTGTTACATGTGTACTCACAATACATGCATTTTTGTGAGTACACATGTAACAGATTTCTACTGTGAGTGTCATTGATCTGTTGATTGGAAAGATGATCTTTCTGATGTGTACCCAGCATTAGATGTACAGCGCAAATATAGTTAATACAGAAATGATCCATGTAGCCATAGAAACCTATGTGTTCTGTTTCCAAGCATGTTATGAAATGATTCATTGTGATTGAGAACAAATGCATGAAAGCACAGTAAGATTACTTAAAATGTATTTTATATATAACTAGAATCATGTTTTTCAGCATAAAAAACCCATGCAGAAATGTGATCCTATACATTAACTCGAGAGCGCTTCATTCTATGCTAATGCACTATATTGCTTATATTTGTCCACTTCTCTTTAAATGTCTCTGCAATAATCTCTGTATTTACATGTGGCTTATCTATGGCTTGCACTACCGTGTAGCTACGATTCTCAGGATTGCTACCAGCTATGGAGTTATGTGTTCAGAGGTGATTCAGTCACTTAGTTTCTTTACGGCATCATCTCTTGTGGGGATGGCTTTTATAAACTCGACTCATTGCAGGGACCCAACGCTTTTCATTGTCTGGGAAAGCAGAGTTTGTCTTATGTACTTCATTAACCTTCCTCCAGTGCCCCAACCAAGAGTCAAGTGTGTGGTAAATATGATATATTTAGAGGTTTCCCATGCAAGAATATATCGATGGGAAATAGTGTCCTTTTAAGCTGTTTAATATTATATGAAATGGGATTTGTTTACTTGAATCTGATTGGTTGCTATGGGCAACATCTCCATTGTTTAATATAATCTGAAATTGGATTTGTCTGCGTGAATCTCATTGGTTGCTATGGGGAACGTCTCCATTTATTTTCATTCCCGCAGTTTAGTGAATAAGGGTCCCAATGTTTGTATCTGGTTCTGTGGTGATGAATTCAGAGTTTGATGGAACAGTTCAAGCTCTAGCAACCTTTGCTAAAATCCTTTATATAATTCTAGCTGTCGTCTTGGCAAATATGTGTAACCCTCTTTCTGGTAAATTGCTGCAATTCTACATAAAATACACTTACATGCTTTCGCAGATTGTATATAGAATGCTGGAACTTTGTGTAACATTGAGAGGCCGCTTAATGTATTCCCATTAAACCCACAGAGCAATGCTATAAGCACTTTAGGGCCTAAATGAATAGCTGTTTCATTTACCTGTATGCAGACCTATTTTACATTGATGTCCTGCAAGCTACAGATGCTAAATATATGAATGCTTTTTCCCTTGGCTTCTTAATTCTGAATAATCAATATCCCCTTTGTGCAGAGTTTCTATGGATGAAGCTTGTATTCTCGCTTTGTCTGCATTTTGAACCTGACTGAAGTGTTGCATGTCCTGTATAATGGTCTCACAGTTTAGAGTTAGAAAGGTTATTGCCACTAAAGTTCAGTAGGGCAGGATATAAATATTGCTTACAATCACCCTGTTTATTCCATTTCTTGCTCCAAGGTTCAACATCATTTTTTTTTTTATACTGTCTTAAATAAAAAATAAATTCTCCCTCCTGAAAATGTCACTCCTCCTCCATACCATCCTGAGCAATGTGACCTGCCTGTCATGTCTTGCAACGTATTAATGTAAATCCAAGTAAGCAGACTGCCCTGGGAGGAAATTGCACCTTCTGCTCTAGTCCCTAATGGACTTTCATCAGGCATAAAAAGCCTTCGTATTATGCTGGATCCACAATGATTAAGGACTGGGTCCAGAATTATGCTTAAGGGGTTTCTGATCGCCCCCCACAATCTCCCCCCCCTCGTCCAGCATACACAAGAACTGCAGTACCAGGAAAGGTTGTTATTTAAGGTTCCAGATCTGGATGTGGAGAGTACATAGATGGTAATAGGATCTGGATTTAGCCCTTATGTAAAAAAAATGCTTTTCACATGTTGAGGGTAAGGGCTGCTCTATATTCCATATGGAATTGGCATACAGGCTTTGGAGGCCTGGATCTGTTTCTGGGTTATTACATACCTCTCTTAAACCCTCTGTTCTCTAGTTCATTTGAATCTCCTCTCTCATAGACCTAAATTTACAAAGCAGAAAAGTGAGGATGTTGCCAATCGCAACCAATCAAATTTGAGCTCACATTCTCCAGTATGCAAAATGAAACTGAGAGCATGAACCTGATTGGTTGAAGGGAGTTTGGAAAGTGGGGATGTTGCCTATAGCAATCTCACTTCTTAGTAAATGTAGGCCGTAGTGTCCATGCAGGGGCAGAGGAAAGAAACCAAGGGGGTAAAGCGCAGTATGTGCTCCTCTGCAGCAATCCAGAACCAGGTTTAAATGCTTAGTGTTCACGACCTGCACACCTGGATTTGGCGATCCCTGCCCCACTCTAATCTACATAAATAGTAAAATAGTAGAAATATTGGCTACTTATACCCAGGTGCAGTGTTACAATAAATCTAAATGCTGATCTATTTCTTGTTGGAGAGAGCAGGGGACACGTTCCTTTCCTAACCTGGGCAATGGGCAGTTTCCTCATATGATTGTAAGATCTCATCATGACCTCGCAGCAGCCTGCTCCCCAGAGAGATGAGTCAGGGATGACTCCTGGGCTGGAGCGCCAGCCTTCACTCACGTTACATAATATGCAGATATTACACGCATGACTGCTCTGTGCTGTTTCAGTGGCTTTTAAGGGCGAGTTGTTAAATACACAATTGTTATCAAATTACAGGAGCTGGACTGACTGCTTGTTATGAACTATTCTGTTCTGTTATTCAGGGAAAGGTTCTTAGTATTCCTGTCAGTGAGGGAAATGTTATATTGCTCCCTGTCGCATGTTGTTTTTGTTTGTTTACTTTGTTGTTAATTTTAGTAGCTTATAAATGTCAGCAGACAAATATCCGCTTTGTTTACTGCATGTCTGATTTTTATTTATTTTATTTTTTTAACTACTTGGTGGCTCAGTAATTAGGACTTGTGCCTTATCTGTGTGGAGTTTGTATGTTCTCCCCTGGTCTTGCTGGGTTTCCTCCCACACCCCAAAAACATACTGGTAGGTTAGTTGGAAGCTGACTCGATTGTCCCTAGAGTATATTGTCCATTTTATAATATGCCCCTATGTATAAGCTTACAGACCCTCATTCCCACCCGTTCTGTCTGTCTTAACGATGATGATAATAATTAGATACAAAAAATGCGTATTAAAGGACTGTACATGAGATGATTATGATGTTATTTTTATTTTTTATTCTTGAAAGTTTTGCAACATATTTGCAGTTGATTTTATTCCCACAAATGAGCACAGAAAATCAGATTTAGTGGTGGCTTTTGTGTTTTATAAAGATTGTGCTGTCTTGTAGATGTGACCCTTGTAACATCACCTCGCTCTTATTTCTCTGCAGCCACTGTAGAATGTTACAACCCCAGAACAAATGAATGGAATTATGTTGCAAAAATGAACGAGCCACACTATGGCCACGCTGGAACGGTTTTTGGTGGCCTCATGTATATTTCAGGTAAGCAAACTTATTGAAGTGTAAAGTGAATTTTCTTTATTGTCTGCCTCCCTATGCTTGTACTTGCGTTGGCCATAAACAGTGGGGTTATTTCTGTATTACGTTGCAGAGGTTTGGAGTTTGATTCTAGTGACAATCCCTTAGACAATGCCTTTTCTGTGTGGCGTTTGTATGTTGTTCCCTGTGTGCGCTTGTGTTTCCTCCAGGTGATTCATTTTTGTCCCCCCACACTCCACAAACCTCCCAGGTCTGTGTGTCTGTTAGGGAAATTAGGCTAAACACTTCTATGGTGCTGCGACAGCTATATAAAAGCAGCTCAAAAAAAATATAAAGGAATAATAAAACAATGAACTCAATAAATAAATTGTGCCGTTTATGTACCACACCGGTCCAGCGATAGGATGCGTTGCTCTCCCTTCAGACATACATTGAACAAAGCACGTGTGAGTGGTCTGCAGTGAAGCTGAGAGCCTCATCACAGGAAGAAAATTTATTTCACAATGAAAAAGTCAATAGAGCGCAGCTGCAGCTGTACTGCTCTCTTCATCGGGGTCTAATCGCAGGGAGATACATGCCCTTCCTGGATGTGCAGGATCTCTTTCCTGCATTTCGTTTATACCATGTGTTCTGTATGACTCCGTCCCCGGGACACAGACTCGCAGTGAATGACTCCGCTTTACGAGGGAATATGGGTGTTTGAACGCTGGAGAATCATTCACTGTTTTTGTTTGTGTTTATAATTCTAAGCTTGATTTGACACTTGCCCCATTATTAGTGTCTTTTTGTTTATAGTCTATTGTAAGCTAATTACAGATCAGTCACATGAACATGTGAATTACCTGTGAAGTCTCTCAGTTACTCGTGCGTGATTCACAAGACGTTGTTGCCGCTATGCTGAAGGGACACACGTGGTTGGGTTCAGCAGAGGGTGTATTAAATGTATTGCTAAGCACACATGACATATTCAGACTGTATGTTAAAGAAAGCCAACCTTATAAATGGTAAATATTTAGTTTACACTTTACATGACAAAACACTGCGTGGAGCAAGTTAAGTAAATGAATGTTGATGTCATGCATATTTATTTCTTTTTTTCACTGTAGTATTTTTGTGTAAATACACAGCATCATAATGTAGGGAAATCTAAAGCAATAGAACAAGTAAATGCTGAATGAAATGTTTCTAAAGAGTCAGTATGTGTGCTCATCGAGCTAGTACCGCCATTGCATAGTCCATTGGGAAACACTGGACCGTATCTAAATCGAAACAGTTATGATCCAGTGTGTGTTCTACTTGCTGGAACACAGGTGGTATTCCTTATATACCAGGAAAATGTACTCTTTTATAGGGTCTGGATTTTTTCATACATTGATTTCTTGTGAGCATTTTTGTACAGTATGCAGTAATGCTAGCCATGAAATATATTAACTATAATCTGCTGTTNATTGGGGTCCATTTATAGAACTGTTTGCTCTTGTGGGGGTAAAACCCAAAATGTATTCNCTTTTTTTTCTTGATGTTAATACCTCAAGACAGATCTATGCTCCATCATAATGACAGAATAAAAGCAAATGGATTGGAAATAAAACTTCTATGGCTGTNTATATGCAGAAGGCTGCAGCATGTTGCCTATAGAGTAATGAAACATTTAAACTGGTCTCTTATTTAGCAGAAATAATTAAGTTTTTCGTGATCATGTTAAATTTTCTTATGTGTATTTCTCAGGTGGAATTACACATGACACCTTTCAGAAGGAACTGATGTGCTTTGACCCAGATACAGACAAATGGACCCAGAAGGCTCCTATGACTACAGTTCGAGGTCTGCACTGCATGTGCACCGTGGGAGACAAACTCTACGTCATNGGCGGAAACCATTTCAGGGGAACCAGTGACTATGATGACGTCCTCAGCTGTGAATACTACTCTCCCTCTCTGGACCAGTGGACTCCAATTGCTGCAATGTTACGTGGACAAAGTGACGTCGGGGTTGCAGTTTTTGAAAATAAAATCTATGTGGTTGGTGGATACTCTTGGAACAATAGATGTATGGTAGAAATTGTCCAGAAATACGACCCAGAAAAGGACGAATGGCACAAAGTGTTTGATCTCCCAGAATCCCTTGGGGGCATCAGAGCCTGTACTCTAACTGTTTTCCCACCAGATGATAATAGTGGTTCACCTTCTCGGGAATCTCCCCTTTCAGCACCTTGACAACCGATATTGTAATATCTTTGCACTGCATTAAGATGGATTTTTTTCTCTCTCTCCTTTTCAGAAGGTATCAAAACAGGTTCGGCCAACCGGAATTGGTGTTTCACTTCTGTAAACATTTTGTATTATTCATTTGGCTTCTGTTATTTATCAAAACAATATTAGCTGAAATGTTTATTTAAATGGCCAGTTGTTATAATTAAAAATGAATTTGAATCGATTAGGTACGTATGCAATATTGACTATGGGAGTCCTTGCTTTATAAACTTGGCAAGCACCAGAGGTNGACTGTAATAGTCATGTCTCTTTAAATCCACCTGATGTTTGGGTAATTTTTCCCCCCATTTTTAAAATTTGACTATAAAATGGTCTTGTCCTCTAAAGTGTAACATTTTCATTAATTTATTTATTTAAGCACTTGTTGAAGTGTCCTTTGAAAGGGCCGGTAGTGCCTGACAATGGATGTCATCCATGTACATCAAATTGTATCTATACTTTTTGTCTTGTTGTTAATTGTTTATTCATTTTTAAGTGGGTAAGGGGGGGGTGGAAGAGGGGGCAATAAATGTCTTGAAATGGACCTGTCACTAGCACACGTCAGAGGCAGCCATATTTATCCGACCTATAGAGGACATTTTTCTTAAACATTGGGTCTTTATATGTGTTTAATTAAACAAAAATGGCTCAAAAAAGAGCCCCCAGCGAATCGAAGGGCTGTGTGTGTGGTCCTGTGGGACAGGTCAAGTGATTGACTTGCTGTAAAGCAAATGTTCTCAAACACAGTCCTCTTGGCCCTCGCATTAATTTTTGACTGTGTGGAAAGATCCGCAGGTGGTATCATGATGACTTGTGGTATCATGATGACTTGTGATAGTGAAAAGACCTGGGAAACGTGCACTGTTTTTAGTGGCACTTGAAGGACCATGGTTGAGAGCCCTTGACTTAGTCTTATGTGACCAATTGGCTTTAGGTGGCTTCCAGTATCAGCCTTAATTCCACTGAGGATGTACCACTGAGAGCAATCCTAATGGCAGAGTAGCACATGCTATTAGCAGACACTCATTTAGCAGTGCATTGAATCTGGCCCACTAAAAGATGTATCTGTATTCCAATGGTAGACATACTGAAGATGAGAAGTGGTTTGGGGTTTTTTTTTTTTGTTTTTTTTTTATATTTAACTACATTTTATTTTGGGTTTTTGTTTTTTAATAGTACCAGCAGCGAACTTACATCTGGGCTTTCCCCAACCCGTTTATGCTGTCACTATTTAGTGTTCTTGAGAAAAAGAATTATATTTTTGTTTTGGGCAAGCGTGCAGTCTAAATAATGTTATCCTGTTTTATTATTTGGTATTACTGGCCCTTTTGAGTTTTCCTATTCCAACTTCAAGACATTGGAAAATGATATAATACAGACTTGTATGAACTTCTTTCATCTTGAAATAAACTGTTTTTAAATCAGCTGTACATGCTTTATTCCAAATACTCATTGAATATTATCATACTATCATTTTATTTGTTTTCTTAATTAGGAGGATGTACAAAACCTATGAATCTAAAAATTAAATAAAACAGCAACACCACAGCGTCCTATATTGTGATTAACAGGATTAAGAAATATGTAAGCATGATGTGCTTAAGGGCACATTGGCTGATATAACTCCCTGCCTGTATTCCAAATGCAGACTGCCCTGCTTTCATATTTAAATACTAAACATGTGTATTTGCTGTACACATTAAAGTTATATAGCACAAAATGTTGCTAAAGGGGTATAGATGATTTTTCATATTTAACAGTCTTGTTATCTTCCTTTTGTTCACTAACCCCCCCCCCCCCAANCTGTTAATTGTAATAAATGTGTGAGATAATGAATGCAGCATTATTACATTATTATATTCTTGCGGCTCACTCTTCATACACCCTCCCCTCTGTTTGTGGGTTAGCCAGCTCTATTTGCTAGGAAACCGAAGCACAAATGAGCTCTGTGACCTACATTCCTCCCCCCCCCACCCTCGCTTCCTCTAGCTGTATTAAGCTTGAAGAGCACTGCAGACTGCAATATAAAGCGTGAAGATTGTTAGAGCAGAAACATTGAGATTTTAAATGCATTACTTTATTTTTGCTTTCTGATTTACTGCAAATATTTAAGATTCATGACATATTTGCTGATGGTAGGTACAGAATGCTTTTTTTGAGAAGTACCTTTCTAGAATCTCCTAAATCATCAATGAACGTGCACTCGGAGGTGGGAGCTGTGCTTGCTGTAATGTAACATTTTATATAATTTCTGATAAAGAAAAATCGGTCAGTCTTCAATAAAATAAATATATTGTTTTTGAACTGACCATTCTACTTTCTCTAAAAGCATGTGTGCTTTATTTCCCATGGAGTTGCCAGTCTGAGCGGCTGTATATTGACAGTGATACAGTCTGCAGCATAATGTCGGCTGTATCAAAGTTGAAATTAGTCACATTACAAGATTTTCTACTTAGAATAGGTATGAGGATAAGCTGCATCTGTGGACAGGTTGTGACAGGACTATGGAGATAGATCGCAGGTTAAGGTTAGGTNTAGGCCTTAGCAGATGAGGGTTGGGGGAAATTTGTATCTTTCAGCACAGGAAGATTACATGCAGCACTTTTGCGCCCCTCTTTCTTCTATGCAACGGTCACCACCAGACTGATGTCNCTGCTGCAGTGCAGGAAATGAAATGTTGAATTGAATGCTTCAGAGTGGCAACCCACACCCAATCATTGATGAAGAGATTAGACTAGTGTTTTAGATTTCTATATTATTTGAAAGTAATAAGTAAGATTAGTTGCATTAAAACTTATTTTTATCATATCACAATCAAACTACATAAACCTTTATTGATTTAAAATTTTTCATCAGAGACAGACTTGATGATAGATAGCAGATTCATTGCAGTCAGACTGCTTAGAAAATGAGGACTAAGGCTTAGNTTAGAATTATAAGCCCTTTAACACATATTTTCACTAGATGTTTGTTTGGGGGACATTTTGTGCCTTGATTAGTTAGGANGAGCAACATGCCCCTTCATGCTATTATACAGGCCTATGCTCACTGCTCAAACTATGCTGCATTTTGAAATAATATACAGCTATGTTAATGCTTAAGAATAAGGCATAAGGTAAGTCAATAATAGTTGACTGACTTTTTCATTTTTTTTTTGTTTTCCTTAGAGTTTCTATAATGCCGGCATCAGCACTTTCACAAAGATTTTTTACATTTCTGCTTTATCTGTGCAACAACTAAACCTTAAGATGTTTCTAGACTCTTGGAAGAAAAACTACACCCTTATAATTCCTTCAGGACATGCACCTACACATTAAATGGGATTTGTTTAGGGCAGTCTTCAATGGAAAAGGATTTAGCGGTTGTAGATAATAGACTTAGCAATAGGGCACAATGTCAATCAACAAAGCAAGGGCCAATAAGATATTAACATGTATAAAAGGGGCATAGATGCGCAGGATGCTTTTGTAATTTTACCACTATAAATTGTTGGTAAGGCCTCATCTGGAATACGGGTACAGTTCTTAAGAGCCAGTGAAGTGTGTAGAGCTGGGGAAATTGGAGGGGTATTGAAAAAAGGACTGTTTAGATTAGCTGAAAAAGCCAGCTTTTTTGCAAAAAATCAGGGTCTGCACTGTTCACATTAAACCCTGCTGTTTGCTACCAGTACACATCATTACTCAGATAATGTGTTGTGATTTTTTGTTTACATGGGGGGGAGGAGGGAGAGACAGGCAGTATTGTGCTGGAAACAGCTGACTGTGTGAGCCAATCAGCGCTGCACAAACACAATGGGAGAGGAAAGCCAGCTATGTACTGTTCACACTGACTGAAAAAGCAGGATAGGTGGGCCAAACCCCTTCTAAAAAGCAGCCTCTGAACACCAACTTTCAGTAACCAGCTTTTTGTAAATGGAGCGTTAGAAGCCGGATTTTTCAGCAAAAAAGACCACTAATTTGAGGTAATGTGAACAGGGTATAAGTGTGTCGCCTGTTGCCAAAGCTTATCATGTGAAAATGTTTGCTTGATTACACTGATTTTTTTTCATTGTTATTTTCTTGCTAATCCAGCTCCTGTGGTCCAGATCCAGATTTTAAAAATTAAAGGAAATAGAGTAGGCCAAACCATGTTACGTTTTAGGGAAAGTAAAAAATGTAATGTTTGCATGAAATGTGAATATAATTGCNTTTGTTTATTGCGCACGTGTAATGTGTATAAACACGCTTACCTTAAAATTACATAGCATGAGGGAACAGAATAATAACCAAGAGGGTTGGGATGTGTATAATGTATTACACTGGATAAATACAGGAGGGAGGAGTTGGGGGCAGGTTGATGTAGATAACAGGAGGATGTGGGTCCCTGTTAGTTAGAGCTTACATGCTAAGGGATGGTGTGGCCATCTATTTAAGTAAGCCATTATTACATCAACTTCAGCCTGCAAAGCACCATGTGAAACCAGTTTACATAGATTTAGTATTTTAAGCCATTTCAATTAGGTCTCAGCAGGGATAGAAAGAAGCCTGTGCCCATTTCATATCAAGACATTGTAATAAGGGGTACATCCATTCCAAATGGAGGTTTGGAGACAGTGTGAGGGCCCCAAAACATTTGGTCATAGAAGTGACAATAGGTGGTCTAAAATTTCTATTCGTATTTTTAATTGGACGTTTCAATGGGCAACATCCTTCTCCGGAAATGCCTAATAAAAGTATTAGAGGGATTGAGAGGTTACCCGTTATTCTCCCTAACATATCAGAGGGACTCCATAGATTAAAGGAAGTTCCATGGGTTGTTTATAGGGTGATANTATAAACTTTGCGTCACATGACATTGATACCTTGGCCAACGCCTATCCACATTGAGCGTCTGACAATATAGTAGATATTTATAGGAAATTACAGCATTCTCTTTCATCCCTTTTATGCAGTTACAGTAATGGGTTTATACAATGATCCTATGATAAATCAGNGCTCTGTAAAAATGAAATATTTGTACATAACATAGTTTGGTTATCTGCTTCCCAGTAATCCGCCTTCCATAGAACTTCGTACAAAATCCCAGTAGCCCATTCCATCTAACGGAGTCTCTTTCAAGGCGTTCTTTGAAATCATGCAGGAACTCAAGCAAAACCTCTGGGTCTTACCCCAAGAGGCTGAAATCTCGCACTTGGTAGAGCCATATCTGTTTATGTTTTATTCAGTCTCATGTCTTATTTAATATAATACAAGCAGGGAAAAAGTCTCCGGTTCAGTTTCAGAGAAAGTCCATTACATCTTCAGCTTGTCACTGGATCTGTGTCCTGGAGCACTGAATATTTAGATTACCTGTATGGTTTGCTTACAGATGACTAATACACTATAAGCTATAGAAGTAGTAGTTTATTGGGAGGGGGGATAATTTTTTGTCTCTAATTTCCAATGGATATTACATTAATATTACTGAGAGTTTGCTTCTAACCTTTTTCTGAAAGCCTGTACAAGAAGGAACATGACTTGCCCTTGAAGGCATTACAAACGCTCTAGATTTGTAGTCTGAAGCGCCAGGCTTTTTTGATTGCATGTGATTGATTTTACAATTATATACAATTTACATAGAAGCAGAACCAGTTCAAGGCTATGGCAACAGAATCGATTGCCTTATGTCCCCAATGTGCTGGAGGGATCATTTCATAAATAATAGGTTAGAACTTCTTTTTCCATACTTAAAGGAACTGCACTTTTTAACGCATTAAAAGTGAATTTTATATGCATTGTATTTGTTATTCAGTTCAGTTATGCTGGCCATACACCTGCGCGATTCTGGGTGCGATGATGCGTTGCACGGCCTTGTGTTCGCACGTTGCATCGCCGAATTTTGCTTGCTGCTGATTCAGCTAAATCGCACCCNGTGCAGCAGTGAGATCCTGTGATGGACCTCACTGGTGTATGGCCAGCATTATGTTGCTTCTCTTTTGCAAACATTTTATAATAATTCTTAGCCACTAATAATCAGTACAATTCTACTTGATTGCATGCTTGATTGCCANTGCTTTGCCTATTTTTTGAGAATATGTTGCTATTTTTTATAGCAACGTNTTCTCTTTTCTGCTTTCCTTTTTTGATAATGAGTTTAAATGTTGGGGGCTTCTAGGCAAGGTTTATCCGATCAATATGATGCAGCATTGAGGTAACATGCTTTATGAAACTGAGAAGGGAACGGAGTACATACGTTTCTATTTGTATTTAACTTTTATTCAATTTATTGTTTTTTTTTTTTTTGTTTTTTTTTACCAAGCTATAAACCATTTTATCACTTGTCCAAAACTAGTATACACATATACTACAGTATATGTGTATAACAATTATAACAATACTGACCATGTGAATGTTGAAATTAACCTATACATGACATTTCCGGTTTATTTGTTTTTAATTCTTTCATTAAATTTAATATACACTAAAAACTATAGATTTCCCCATGTAAGGACGAGAGATGTCCAAATCCCATCAAATGACATTAAGAGTAAATGTGAAGGATGAAAAACATCTTAGTACATGTTTTATAGCATGCTTCACAATAACAGGAATCTAATTTAACAGATTATTGAGAATGGCCTCTTGAGCCATGGATAGAGGATACTGCAAATAAGGGTTATGGTCAGGTTTATTCTACGGTAAGGGAAAGGTCAGGGTAACGTTGTGGGGAGGAATGGTTAATAGAAGGGGAATTTTAGGGTTATGCACTGGGGAAGGTACATTTAATAGAAGGGGAAGGTTAGGGTTGGGCAGTGGGGAGGAATGATTAATAGAAGAGAAAGGTTAAGCTAGGGACACACAGTAAGATAAATTGTTCCAATTTAAGGATTTTTTCAAGAGTAGATAAAACCATGTTGAATTGCAGGGGAGGCAAATTTTATTAATTGCAATCAGTATTACAGGTGAGAGATGATGTTTCCAAGTGTAATAACAGTGTAACAGTAACGCTGGTCAGTATCTGTGTACAACATGCAACAATAAAGTATTCTCCCTGCATGCAAACACTGACATTTATTTTACCTCCCCTGCAATTCAA
>JABWIB010000122.1:5944-21285 GCA_016617825.1 Platyplectrum ornatum | reverse complement strand
ATTTAATGGAAGGGGAAGGTTAAGGCTGGGCAGTGGGGAGGAATGGTTAATAGAAGAGGGAGGTTAGGGTTAGGCAGTGGGAGGGTATATTTAATAGAAGGGGAAGGTTAGGGTAATGCAGTGGGGAGGGTACATTTAATGGAAGGGGAAGGTTAGGGTAATGCAGTGGGGAGGGTACATTTAATGGAAGGGGAAGGTTAGGGCTGGGCAGTGGGGAGGAATGATTAATAGAAGAGGAAGGTTAGTCTTAGGCAGTGGGGAGGGTACATTTAATAGAAGGGGACGTTTAGGGTTATGCAGTGGGGAGGGTACATTTAATAGAAGAGAAAGGTTAGGGTTGGGCATTGGGAAGGAATGGTTAATAGAAGAGGAAGGTTAGAGTTAGGTAGTGGGTAGGGTACATTTAAGGGAAGGGATAAGATGTGGATGGGTCCTCCATTGTAATACTGTTGCCAGGAAAAGCCCTGTCCAAATAGGGCTATTTGCATCTCCACTCCCATGTACCTCAAAGTTCATATAATGATGCCGTAAACCAAAGACTTCACATGCCGCAAGTAATTTACTAGGTTTTGTCATGCCAAAAACATCTGCCAAAATGTTGTCTCCTCCCTGGTTTCCCTCTCTTATGTTTTGGGGGAGGAAGCCAAATAACCCATCCCCTCCTCTCATCACATTCCAACACACCAATCCATGGCCTAACTACACCACTAAACTATGTGTTACTGGCCATTAAAATGGGATGTATTTGCAGATTCAAATGTTGTACTCACAACATTCTTTTGTTACAACAGTCAGGTTTTTGGAATGGGTAAGTATACTGAAATAACTGTATTAGCAATATACCCATGTGTTACATTAACATTTTATATTCCCAGTGCCAGACAGCCTAAGAAGCTCCCCAGCAAAACAGACGCAACCGGAGAGGGGTCACAGGCTAGAAGACTATGCAGGCATAGAAGGGGAGGCTAGGGCTAGCCTGCAGGGATGGAATAGAGCATAGGAGGGAAAGGTTCAGGTTAGGCTTTATTGAAAGGAGGGTTAGGGCAAGAATTAGGTGTTGAGTAGGGGAAACACTTGCCTGTCTGCGCTGGGGATTCAGCTTCCTACAGTTGTTGCATTCACTTTGTCTTGGTGGCTTATGGGCCAATTCAATGTGCCGTGAAGATGGGAAAAAGCTGGCCGTGCGATTTTTCCCGTCTATTACGGCACTGAGAAATTGCGTCTTTTTATACGCGGCTCATAGAGCTAAAAGATGCAGATCTTCTCCATTACGTTGTTTGCGTAAGGGAGAAAATACCACACGAAGCGGAGTTGAATCAGGCCCATAGTTTGTTGATGGTGGATGTTCGGAACACAGGGCTGTTCAAATTGGAGTACCATATCCCTTAAAATGGACACTGCCATTAAATTTGGATCACCAGGTGATACTATGATGCTGATCCAGAGTTGCACTTGCACTGCAGTTGTATGTTTGGTTTAGCCCAGGTCTATACTGTTTGCCCTTACTCCCAAACTTTGGATCAGCCCCTACATCTACATAGACACACACACTGGACCAGATTCAGTCTTACGCACAATTTACATGGGCAAAACCATGTTGAATTGCAGGGGATGTCAATTTCATCTGTTGCAGATGGTATTAGGGTTGAGAGATGATGTTTCCTAGCCCAAGTCTAATAACAGTGTAACAGTAACGCTGGTCAGTATCTGTGTGCAAAATGTAAATATAAAGTATTCTCCCTGCATGCAAACACTGACATTCATTTTACCTCCCCTGCAATTCGACATGGTTTTACCTACCCGCTTATAAGTCAATAGTACATAAAGGCTGGTTTTGGTCCATTGTTCTGTATTTTCTGCACGTGGCAGAAGAGATTCTTTGAACGTGTTATTGGAATAATCATTTATCTACCTGTGCTAATTTTTTACCATGGCAACCACTTCATGGTCTGAAAATAATCTGATTTTTAAGAGATAAAATGCAAAGGATTTAAGTAGAAATCAAATGTAATTAATTACTGTAAAGAACAGTATGTGCTCCATATACAGTTAGAACACGATTAATCCCACATAAGAAAGTAAGCCTGATTCAGGAAAGATTTAGTTTTATAATTTAAAGTAACCTGTTCCACAATGAAATAGAATTTCTCCTGTCTGGTATTAAATTTGCTTAATATTAAAAGTGGAATGATGGTTATTCATGATGAATGATCTATATAGTGCAGGGGTAGGCAAACTGTGACTCCCCTGGTTTTGTCAAACTACAAGTCCCAGCATGCAATGCAGTCTAGATATTACACATTAAAAGAGAACTGTTTTCTAAATTGACTAAGATCTCCTCATTCTGTCTGTCAACTCCTTGACGTCTGGATGGCTCGGAACAAAATGAGGTGACAGTATGGAAACATAGAAAATAATACAATGCAATGGGTATTTATAGCTTTTCAACTGAATCAGTAGCATAATAACATACCCACTTCAAACTTAAGCTGGCCATACACTATGCAATAAATTGTTCCAATCGACCAGCTTTAGTCAAGAGTGGGCAAAACCATGTTGAATTGCAGGGGAGGTAAATGTCATTAAATGTCATGTAGAGGTGTACGAACAAGGAGGGAAATGGACCAAATCCTCCCAAAAGTGGAGGGAATGCCAGCATCTCAGTCATTGGGGTATATTTACTAAGCAGTGAGATTGGAAAGTGGGAAAGTTGCCCATGGCAACCAATCAGATTCATGCTCTCAGTTTCATTTTACACTCTGGAGAATGTGAACTCAAATCTGATCTCCACTTTCCAATCTCACTGCAATCTCACCACTTAGTAAATATACCCCATAGAGACTTGCAGAGTATCTTAGGGCTTACCTTAACTCCTGAAGCTGCTGGGAAAAATCATGATGTTGGTGTGAACTAAGGTATTTACCAGAATGATAGCCAGCAACACTGCAGATGAGTCATGAGGACAGAGAAGAAGTCTTGAAAAGGTAAGTGAACAAAGAACATCTTTTTATTGGTGACATGTATATATAGCCTCCTCTAAAGTTAAATAAAAATACATTTAACTTTAAACTATGTTTTTTTTTATGTAACAAACTGGGAAATTCGCTAGGGCTTATTTTCGGGGTATGGCTTATTTTCGGGTATATATAATAAAAACTCTATATATGTAAAGTTTGGTCATGCTAAAAAATTAAATAAGCTCTTGCTCTCTTAACATAAAATTCCTATTCCTATTTCGGTAATATACTGTGATTTCAGTCTTTTTCAAAATGTGATTGTTCATGTAATGATCTAATGCAGTGTGGCTAAGTTTTGGTTTATCAATATAAAAGTGAATCATTTTACGGTTCTTTCCAGGTAATTATTCAATGCACTAGTAGAATTAGGTTTCCATCAGCTTCTGACCCTGTGTTGTCAACTCCTCAACTACATCAACTGAAAGAAGTATTTCATATGACAATACAGAGTGTTCTTATTTCCATAAATTGAACCAATATGGTGACTGCTTTAGATGATTTCCATCAAAGGGAAATGTTGTAGAAGAGAACTATTCCTAGGCACATGGGACTGTGATGAATGCTCAGCTTCTGTCTTAATCTGCAAGTAATGGAATGTAAAGGGTATTCATCAGACTGAAAGCACCCAACCCAATGCTTTACAGTGTGGCAAAAATTATAAATCAGGCTTCAGGGAAGGATAGCCTTGATCGAATTCCACCAGCTGATCCATCATTTTCAGTGGGAGTGGCACTGCTGATGAATTGTGTGAAGAATGGGTTAGAAAAGTATTTCTATTCTAGTTTTTAGTAGCATTTTAATATAATATTGTATTTTCTACTTAAAAAAAACCCTGCATAACTATTCAAGGAGAGTTCAGTGTGGGGACATCTAGAATGACACAATTCATATTGCATATAAAAATGATATTTTACCAGACTTTACAATATACAAAAAGAAAAACAGAACATTAATGTACATTTGTACCGTTGGCAAGTACTTTCTTGGGTAAATTTGCAGAATGCAACCTAACAAATAACAAAATGCGAGTGGAGGATAATTAATTACGGCTTGCCATATGAACAGTAGTTTAATTGTTCCCAAGAAAGCTACTGCACAAAAATTGGATGATGATGCATTCCTAGCAGCTATGTTCCTATTACAATGGTGAGTTTTGCATTCTGGTTACATAAAAGAAAACTGATAAAAACAAAATACAATAGCTGTATTCATAACAATAAACCCGATACAAATTATTTCATTTTGTAAATCTCTTTATTTAACAATTTTACTATATAGTGGTTGCTTTTAGAGCAAAGGTTAAGCTACAATGGACCATTTAAACTTTGAACACTAAATTAGATTTGAGAACTGAAGTTTCCTAACTCAACTCTAAATTACAGATTAAACATAANTCTATAAAATATGATANTTCTATTAGCATTTACAGTTAGAGGGAACTGACCGGCCACCACCGTCCGTGCCATTCCTGTTCTGTACTGGCCAAATAGGAGGGTATGGTATAGTTGGATGGTATACGTCATACGTAAGCATGACTCTATGAAAGTATGCTATACTGAACTTTTCTGTAGGGAAAGCCTTCAGCCCATCCCATACTGTGCAAATTAAATATTTTCCTTATGACTACNAGGATTAAAATCCATATGCACATGGAAGAAAAATGATCATATGGAAAACAAGCGTTATGATAAAAAGGACATGGCACGTGGAAATCGTATGTTATTATCATATCAGGATCCAGAGCCTAATCTCTAAAGTGTGCTTCACAGTGTTTATTATGTTATATAACAGCTATGAGTTTGTGCAATCAGTTCACAGTTTTGCATTGATTTTGTCTGTTCTCAGTAATATAAACTAATCAGGCGAACATACAATTAATTANTGTTGTTTTTGTCTCTTGACCTTGAAAAAAGTAAAATGACCTTCAGTTGTGTTTTCATGGAGATAATTAAAAGTAGATCAGCTCTTAATTATTTATGAATTTTTCCACTTGAGATTCTAATTTGGGGTTACACCATAATTCAGTTTGAATTCTATTCCTGTTAATTTCGAGCTAATGACTTTAACCAAATCTTTTCTTCTTCCAATCATCTTTATCACTTGGCAAAATCTAAAAAGACTTTTCAGTTTGTTAGGAATCCAAAAATAGGGACATAATTACATAACTCAGGGTTGCTGACACTCCCAGAATTTCCGGGAGACTCCTGGATTTTGGACACTTCTACCAGGAGTATCGGCAATTATGCCAGGAGCTTGACTGAGGCAGTAATTTTTAATGGAAAAAAAATGTAGCCCTAATCGATATGATGAATGGGCAGGGATTGATATTGTCAAGTCGTGTCCATTGATTGTAACCTGAAGAGTTACCATTTGGGGCCTATATTTAATAAACTGTATACGTTCTCACATTTCAATTACATACCAGACAATGTCATCTGGGCCTAAATGTACTAAGCAAGGGAATTGAAAAATGGGGATGTTGCCCATAGCAACCAATCAAATTCAAGCTCCCTGTTTCATTTAACATACTGGAGAATATGAGCTTGAATCTGATTGGTTGCTATGGACAACATTCCTACAATCCCTGAAATTTCCCTGCTTAGTAAATTTAGGCCCCAGAATTTGATTGGTTGCACTCGGCAACACCACCACTTTTCTATTCCCACAATTTAATAAATATAGGCCAGGTCTCCATGCAGGGAGTTCAGTTTCCTCCATGCCTATCCAGCCTTCACTCTTACTTATCTGCAAAATAGCTCGTGTCACGGAATATGCCACATTAGCCTGTACTTCTCCTTTAATAAATGCAGTTCTATGATGGCTTTTATTGATGTGATCAATGTCACAGTATTCATCTAAGTGTAGGATGAAAATAGAGCGTTAGTGAATATATGCCCTATTTGAAGATAATTACTGTTCTGATGGTTTACTAGATAAAATTAAGTGTTCTATAAAGAAAGTAAATAAATGGGAGCTGGAAATTTGAGATCTATTGCTCTTCCTACGCAATATGTGTTATGTGAAGCAATTAATGTACTCACAGGGAGAGCAAGCTATGCATTATTTTCCTAAACAATAGCTATCCATTGGAAGGCATTGTGTAATGTCTTCAAGGGATTGATGCTGTTTGGATAATTGTTCAATTTTTCTTGCTAAGCATAATAAGTGAATACAAAAATAGTTGAACGTGTTTAATGAAAATTGAAAAAAAAATAATAATTTTAATTAAGATTTATGTAGGCAAACTTTTGTTGAGTGCTTTCTGAGGAAATAATCGGCTTACAATAAACTTTTATATTCCCCGCTCAAGTCTCTGACTTTCCATACGTGTGAGGAAGAGGGGAGTGAACTCCTGTGTCTTGAGCGGGAAATGTAGGGGTATAGCAGTGTAAGCCTTAAGTAAAATCCCCCCAAACCCAGCGATGGGAAAGACCGACTCAGCGGGTGGAAATTCTGGTNCATAAAATTCTGTCCACTAACAAGTGGAGCGCGCATTAGTGCTTCTAAGAAATGTGCCTGACCTATGCACTCCACATGCGGAAGTCAGGCATGTAACAGGGCTGTTATAATAAAGACTTGATTCCTTATTTTTTATTAAAAGAAGTTATTTGTAAAGCCAAAACTTGCCACTTTTGCGCAGTACCTCAGATACCAGCAAGCTATTAGACTGAAAGACAAGAGAAATGTCCAGCATCACTGCAGTTAACCAGTAACCAATAATGCTATTCTATCTGTAAAATAAAATTCAGAAATATCAGTTACACATTCTTGCAAGCATATGATAAGCCCCCCTTTCCCTTGCCAAACTGTCAATTATTGGCAGTGCACCATCCCCCACACAGGAAAAATCGGTGTTCAGGAAAAATCGTCTGTTTTATCGTCTATAGAAGTGAAGGGAGTTATACAAATACTAGCAAAATCGTTCAAGATTATCTGAAACACCCATACATACACCAATATTGGATGCCTCAAAAGATAATCATTTGTGCAGCACCACACACTAAAAGATTTTTAGTCCAATTTCCAATAATTGCAAAATTGGAATAATAATTGTTCTAGTTTATGGCCAGCTTAAGTCTGCAGGTAATTTACAAATAAATTTGAGCAACCACCATTCTGTGTATATATGGTTCAAGAAGTTAGTAGCTTCTATATTTATTGAATTTTATTTTATATATGAGCCATAAATGATTTTATACACATTTTATTATATAATATTATTATATCGTACACCAGCTATGAAAGCAATGAAAGAAAAAGAAGTCGATAAAGAAAGACGAAGAAATGTTAATGAAATTGGAACCTATGTAGTAGTAAAAATTCCAAGGATTTTATCTGTGTTGCAGCCACCTGGCCTGTCCTTGGTCAGCACTGTGAGCAGAGCTCGGAGTGGGCATGTATATGGAAGTTTCTACTTATATTAAATCTGAAGATTCAGGCAGCTATTTGGAATTTATAATCTGCCACCTGCCCAAGTGGAAAAAGAATATTCCTAATTCTCGGTTTTTGTGGCTATGTTCTGATCCTCAAGCTTTTGATGGTATTGGTACAATTTCTAGTTTTGCTATTCAGTAGCTAGATGAAATGTAACTATATGTGAATGTGACTACACCAAGGATTGACAACCAAATCATATTTTACCAGCTATCAGCTATGTTGTTAAAGCATGCTGGTCCTTGTAGTTTCATACCACCTAAGGGTTTACCTGTGCCTACTACAGAGTCTGGATTGTTGAATATGTTTGTTGCTTTGATTCGTTCTTTGTTCATTGTATTTTTTGTGTGGAAGTCACAGTACCAAGGGCAACCTGAAATAACAACAACCGACATGCAGGGCTAATGGGACTATAGCCCCAGGCCTCCATTGCCAAATAGGCCCATAGTGCTGCAGCTATTGATATCAGTATGATGAAGGAGGGCATAGAACGATGAAGAAGGACACATTTTGTGCTGTATAAAAAAAAGCTTTATTCTCTTGTCTGTTAATAATAATGCTGACATTTCATTTGCATGTATCTCCTCAGACCCAATGATGTCCTCACTCAGCCTTGTGTCATTTACAGCTATGTGCTAATGCTGCTTGCTTACCTTGATCATCAATGTCACTTGTCAGGGATCTTTGAAATACATCCAACTGTTTTGTTGAGGGTTTTTTTTTGTAATGACATTGTCACTGTTTGCATGCTGCTTTACATGGCTGCTGCCGGATTATTTAATTAAATAGATGTGCGTGTGTTTCTAGCGATATGAAGCAATGATGGGCTTCTGAGAATACATCCCAGCAAAGTACATAAACAATGTAATCTAATAGCCGATAGCACATTGAGTGGCTAATTCAGTCCTGTCCAAGGCATAATGCTTAGAGACTTTGTGGCCTTCAATCCTTATATGACATCTGTTTGACAATTATAGCTTTGCTTTGGCAAATTGTTGCCAGTATATATGTATTTCATTAATGCAATAAAAAAATAAATTAAACCTTTTGTGGCTGAACCAGATTGGTGAATAATATAGTCAATATCAGCGGTCAGAAGTTGGATTGTACAAATGTTTAACCTTTTCACAGCCAGATACATATTATTATTAATAAATAACTTGCCAAACTTGTGTTGAGGAAGTTCTTGTATTACTTTTGCCATTATTATTATTATTATTATTACTATTATTGCCATTATTATTTTTCTCTTGGACACAGGTGGTTGCCATAGTGTCACAATTTCTTTTTCCTTCTGCATAGTTGCAGTCTCCAGCTCAGGTTTCAGGTGTCTGTCTAATTATCCCTGATAGACAGCACCTGGTACCTGGCTTATACCACCTTTACCCCCAGCAGACTTTGCTGTTTCATTGTTTGTCTTCAGGCCTTGTGGTTTTAACTCTTGTTTGCTCCTTGTATATGTTGCCATTTGTCTGTTATTGCTACTATGCTATCTGAGTCTTACTCAGCTCCCG
The DNA here is from genome assembly GCA_016617825.1 of Platyplectrum ornatum. NCBI lineage: Eukaryota > Metazoa > Chordata > Amphibia > Anura > Limnodynastidae > Platyplectrum > Platyplectrum ornatum. The sequence goes on along the minus strand of JABWIB010000122.1, from coordinate 12,320 downwards.
ATTGGTATGTACCTCCCCTTCTCTTTCTCCTTTTGCTTTGCCTATGTATCTGCATGGTCCTGTCGAACTTACAACCTTACAAACTCCGGCCATCTGTGCCGCCCATTACATCAATCTCAGCAGTCCTCCACTGACGATGGCCCAGACCCAAAGTAGTAGTCTAAAGTCCCAAATGCTTGTCCGGCCTCATTCGTATCTCAGTAATTCATCCAACGGCATACTACTCCATTCAAAATAATTATTTTTAGGCTACAGATTCCGAAATAGATACAACATTTAGCTATCGGCTATATCTATTTCGAAAATTCGCAGGGGCAAATGCATCTACTCTGGATTATTCTATAAATTTATTTGAACAACCACAATTTTGTGTAACATTTTGTCAAGTCTTCTTTCCATGATTAAATATGATGCATGACTCACTTTCCTTTCAAGGAGTAAGCATAAGCGTTTACCTATTTCTTTTCATTTCTTGTAGTGAACAGTGTGATGTGCAGTTTACATTTGCATGTATATAGAAACGTAGGCCCTTATCCAGACAGGAACATAGCTTTCCTCTGTGTACCTTCATTTTGCACATTCTCGGAAACAATAATGCATGCAATTACGACAATTTAGACTTCAATGCAAGTTCTGAGGAAGTTTCAAGGGGCATTAGGAGGACATGAAGTGGTGGACTAACATAGTTCATATACAATAAGGGAGTGTTGACATATGCTGGGAAAAGAACATATCTGCAGAATGTATCTGCACAATGTTTGACAAGTCTGTACGCAACCCTGAGTGCTTGTATACTGATCCAGAAAAGCAGTTACATTTTGTTACATCATTTATGTTTATATTATTTTTGAGTAATATTGGATGTGTTATTTTTTTACGTTACAGCCTAGGGGGTATATTTACTAAGCAGTGAGATTGCAGTGAGATTGAAAAGTGGAGACGTTGCCCATAACAACCAATCAGATTTGAGTTCACATTCTCCAGTGTGTAAAATAAAACAGAGCTTGAATCTGATTGGTTGCTATGGGCAACATCCCTACTTTTCAATCTCAATTAAATCTCACCGCTTAGTAAATATACTCCCATATTGGGTGCTTAGTAGGTTGTTCCTGTTACGGAGGAAGGTTGCTGTTGTTTCGGAGCCCTGGGTCTGTCTGCCTTCTCCTAGAGTGAAGCTGGCATCATCAGGATGTGGACACTGACGAGAGTCATCATGGTGAGTTGTCTTATGCTGTTATTATTGTTATAGTAGCCCCAGCTCTCCATTACATTTACGTACATGACTTCATTGCGAGGTATGGAATTCGGGTTGGTGAGTGGGGGTAATCATCTCAATTGTACTGTGTGGGCTAGTTGTAAGTATCTAATTACTTTTTCATTTCAAGTATTTGTATATAAAGTTTCGAACATTTATTGAAATAATACATAAATATACTTGTGAAACACACAACTTATATAGGCTGCTACCTCACACCTTGCAGTCTGTTTGCCTATACATATACCTCCCAACTCTCCCGATTTCAGAGAGACAGTCACGATTTCGGATGACTTCTCCAATAACGGGACAAAGCAGCTTTTTCATTTTTTTTGTCGTGAACACGGAAAAATGGGGGAGGCCGTGGGCGGTCCATGGGTGGGCTTGGTCAGTTCATGGGCAGGCTTATTGCCATGCAAAGGGCCTATTTGTCCTGTTTTCTATACTGCCAAATGTTGGCAGTATGCTATACATATCCATGATCATCAGCATGCTTTAAATCCATGTTCATTTCCAGTATTACCTGTCCAGGACATTTCAATGAGTTGTATGCCCATCCACTGCGTTCATACTCTGAATGCGCCCCAAGATGTACAAGCCGATCACTTCACCTAAGGCATCTCAAGGTGAGAACCCGTTAAGGAAACGGCTGTTCTCATTATTCAATGCTTCTTTACATCTGCTACTGGGCTATCAATACTTTCTCATAGATTCCCATGACTGTACTGAATGAATATCACACAGGGAGTCTGACATTGATAGATGTGCAATCATATTTTCTGTTAACAAGGCATTATAAGTCTACATTACTTTCCCTGTACATCAGTTCATGTTGTTAACCTTTAGAGGACTTATGAAAAGAAATCACTTAACGTCAATTAGTTTTGTTATTGTAGTTATAAAAGGAACACTGCAGTTATAATACAAGTAAGAATTCCAATGTTGGGTTATATAGAACACCAGGGTGGGGTTTCTGGGGCGAAGAGCTCTGTTTTGTCAGGGCTGTTCCAGACATCAGTAATTCAGCAACACAGTCAGGAGGGGACCTGATGTAGAGAATGATTAGATTAGATGGCATAGATAGGTGAAATTTTCCCCTAACCCTCATCTTAAACTTTCCAATTCCCCTACTACTCCCCTTCATGTAGCCTAAACCTAACTCTCAGCTACTATTAACTGCCCCCCCCTGCAGCCTATCTCTAACCTTCCCTTCCCTGCAGAATAAGCCTTACCTTTCCTTTCTATGATCTGTTCCCTCAAAGCAGCCTAACCCTGACTTTCCCTGTTCTATTCCAGTAATGAATAAGTACATTGTAGAATTGTAATATTTGAGCATACTTACCTATTAATGGCAAACGGAAATTAAAACTACATAGACTTATAATGGATTTAAATAAAGGGACATAGCTTATTAATTGGTGGCTGAATTGTTATTGATTAAATGGAAATGGAAATGTTTGGGCAAAGCTATAGTTGGTGGCCAATAGCAGATGGGGGGGTCAGTGTTGATGTAAATGTACGACAAGAGCACTCATGCCTATGTCCTTGCTTTCACCATGGCCTTATGGATTAGAAAAAAAAATATCCAAATAATCTTTGTACTTGTACCAGGAGATGGCATACCATGGCAGTCCTAGGCCTAAACTGCAGGGTTGGAAAAGTGGGAATGTTACCCTTAGCAACCAGTCGGATTAAAACTCTCATTCTCCATTTTCTCCTTAAATGAATGAGAGTAGGTATGCCATTTACTCCATACTTTTTACCATTCACTTGCAAAATGCATTGCATTTGCAAGAGGGGGTGGGAGTGGGGTGGCTACTAGAAGTCACAGTTCAGCTGTAAAATCTCAGATTAACTCTAGCCAGTATTATAACCAGTTCACACTGCCATAAAAATTTCTGTGAAATTCCTGGTGCATTTTGGAAAACCCTGGTATCTCTACCCAGGATTAATCCCAGGTCGCCTCCAGTGTGAACAGCCTCAGATCTCTTTACTCAGGATTATTCCCAGGTCATCTCCAGCGTAAACTCGTCTCTACCTGTGTTTATCAACCTGTGTAGTTGACTACAGAGAGATGATAGGATGTTTAAAGCACGTCATTCACGACTGAAAGCCAATCACAGCTCCTGCAGTGATGAACAACCCCGATTTGGTATGAACACTAATGACCCTGAAATTTCAGAAATGCCCATGGGTTTTGGTCTGGCAACGTTCTGAGCCCCGGCAAATACCGGCTTTAAAAAGCTGGGACATTACTGTGACTACAGTCAGAAGGAGGAAAAAATAAATATTTGTGGTCACCTGCACAATAAACCCAATAGCATAATGGCTACTAGCACATATGTCCCTTACCGTTCTACAAAGCACATTTCCTTTAAAGTCATTGTGCAAAATAAAATCAATTTCTCATGCTTTCACAGAGTGTGCCCAGAGTTGGCTGTCGCTGAAATTTCATAGAAAAATAAAATGATTTCTGGAACGTGTATTTACCTCACTTAACCTTCAATTTTCTTCACTAATACTACACAAGAGATGTCTTATAATTTCATATTAAACAGCAACGACCGTAACAAAGAAGTGGTTGTAGCAGTACTTAAAATCATCATTTATATTCCATGAATTGTAAAATATAGTATATATACGAATTTACCAGCTTGAATGTTGTTGGTAAAAAAAAAAAAGTTGTGTTGCTCTTTGTGTGGAATAAATCTGGGCTGCCGGTGTTGCTATGAGGCTCTCTGGATTATTGCACGTTTCACAGAATGTTGGTTGACGGCCAATTCTCAGGAGACGGCTATTGCTGTAAGAAATAATGCAAGGAAAAGAATGGATTAATTGGAATAATGTAAAATGAAGCCCCTTGCATTTGTTTTACATCTAATTCCTACCAATTGTTAAAAACAGGCATTTGACATCCTTATTATCCTCAGCTATAGTGCTGAAAAACAACATTCAACCTAATTTATTTATTCGGGGCATGTCCTTATAGTATCATAAATCACAATATTTACCGCACCCAACTCTGGCGCTTGACTGCGTGTATCATTGTGACCTCATTGCCATTTGCCATACTCTTGGGTCACCATTTGGTATGAGCTCAGGTCATGATCACTGACATATGTAAGACTATCCATAGACTTGGTTATGTTGTACCTGACCTTAATCGACTAATCGTATAGCCCCCAAGACGGTCACATGTTCCAGATGAGATAACATAAAAAAAGGTTACTAATGTCAAGGTATATTATACAAATAAAAATAATATAAGAAAAACAAAAAAGCGTGTGATTAAAGAAAGATTTACTTTAATAATAAACTGAATCAATAGAAACAATATATTTTCTCAAACCACTCAGGATTTTAATGGAAGCCAACATGTGTGATAAAAACTGTCCAGCAATTAATATATATCATTCAACTCATCTATGCAACTATCACAGTCCGCATTCAAAAATGAAATATGCTAAAACATTTGCAACAATATGAAAGAATAGTCTGACGTCACACTTTTTATTTTACTGAGTGGAGTGATTCGTATGTACGTGAAACAAGCCATTTATACAGAAGCCGTCTCTGTTTATTTGACAGACTTTTATGCTTTTTATATATAATCAGGATAAGAAAATGCTAGAACTATATACCAATAAACCAATGGTGGACAATTCATCATTGCAATCTCAGCCTACATGAACTTGCTAATATCATCCAGTTAACAGATGAACTCTTCGGACCAGATCCAGATATATGCTCTATTGAACTTATGAGCGTAAAATTACGTATGGGGAAACCAAGGACAATTGCATCAGTCTCTCGAGTTGAGAGATGATGTTTCCTAGACCAAGTCTAATAACAGTGTAACAATAACGCTGGTCAGTATCTGTGTGCAACATGCAAAAATATATTATTGAAGGGATTGCCATGGGCAACATCCCCACTTTTCTATTTTCCTGTTTAGTAAATTTAGGCCTTAGCCTTTACTAACAATTCCCTTACTTTTTTGCTTTTATTTCTACAGAAGTCTCTCTCTCTCTCTGTTGACATAGGGAAACATCCCATGCCCGCAGTTTAGTATATATATATATATGCCCTGGATCTTCCCCTCCTTTCTCAACCTAAACTGTTTTGAAGCCTCTGAGGCCCACAATGTGTTAATAATTCCAGATTCATCCACATGAGAAGGCTTTTAGTAATTCCGCTGGGTTACTGATCTTGTTTTTCCTTCTTATTGTTACACAGTTTATTTGAAGATTCTTTCAAATTTATTTGGGTACATTGTTCTAAAATGTTTTTCTCCTTTCTCGTCCTTTCGTCATTTTCTGGTAATTTAACAGCACACACGGATTTCAATTTTCTTTTTAATATTGATCTTTGCATTTTACACCAGATGGATTAGTGGAAAATAATATAGGACCTAACATACGCGCTGTGTCATCAATAGTCTAATCATGTCCCGGAGAACTTCAGCTGTGCAATGTGATGAGCGCGGCAGCAGCACTGGAATTGCACAGTGGGATAGGGATCACAGGGTTAGTGAATGCAGCTCTCTGAATTAGTCGGAGGGACTTGTATTAGGAGACAGGGGGCTACGATGATTACACTCTTGTGAGCCATTTGGCTAGGGGTCATAACATATAAGGAAAGAGGTGAGGTTTAAAAGCCAGAGTGTCAGAGAGTCAGTGGTGGTTAGAAGACATGGGAGGTATCGGTGCTGTGTACAGTATGTGTGCTTTTTATCTTCTTTATTAACATGCTTAACAATAAGAATACATAATCCTTTTACCTGGCAACACACATTAATTGTCACATGCACATTCCTATCAATGGATACATTTTTGCATTACATTTTTAATTTGAATTTAATTAAGTATGTATTTGCCAATTTTCTGTATTAGCAGAACTAATAATTACATATACTTATTAATAGTGTGTGTTATGCAATGATTAATTATTTTACTTTTAAATAAAGCAAATTCATTATTTGTATATATATATATATATATATATATATATATATATATATATATATATAAACTATTACAGAATAGAAAAAACACCCACCATTTATGAAGTGCACAATCTACATACTCAGTAGTGATCAGAATACTATAGATCCGGGGATAT
>JABWIB010000121.1:183065-193085 GCA_016617825.1 Platyplectrum ornatum | reverse complement strand
ACCCACCTGAAGCTGTTTCTTCCTCTTCTCAGCTTCCTTTTCTGTAGAGGAGAGGGGGAAGACATTGGAGGGGGGGCAGGAAGGGGAGGGGGAGCAGGATTTAGAAGGGGAGTGGGCTATGTGGCTCTGCAGCTTCAGTGTTATATCATGTAAAGTGCTACTTAGAATGTCAGCAGCACTTTACATGTTATAACTGTGGAGCTGCAAAGGCAGCATGGCCAGGCCCGGTAGTTTTTGTCGTGGTGCATCTTTTTTTTTGATCCTCTAATCCACCTTTAAGTCCTATGGCTCCATAACTCAGAGGCCCAGTCGCAATCGCGACCACTGCGACCCCTGTAGCTATACCAATGACAGCAGTGTTTAATAAACAGTCTATAACCAGAAACACTTCAACAGGTGGCACGTATTACCTTCACTCCTGGTTATAAATCACATGTATATTTATTATTAATATTCTGAATATATTAATTATATGAATATACTAATCATTTATTTTTATATTAATTAATTAATTCATTCATTATATGAAAGAAGCACATCTGTATTACCATGCCAGCAGGTATTTCAATCTATATCAAACTCCCTCACATTCTTCATGAGATTCTGATGATCTGTTGTCCATCACTGATATTTGCTAACTTTGCATTAATAACCATGGAATGAATCCAGACCTCCACTGCCGCTGTGATAGGACTCCCCAAGCCCTCACTGCATGAGTTTAATACCTCCCCCCACTGTTGTAAATTGTGGGGTAGTAAATATCATGTGCACGCATGCAGAGAACACTTGCATTAATAAATAGACTGTCATAGAGCACTCTGGCTCTGGTTCAGTCAAATGTGAACCTCTATTTCCAACCAAATGATGTGGCTTTCAGTAGGATGACTGATTTTACACTGGAACCATTCTAGCCAACTGGAACACATTTTGAGATAAATTAGATTGATGGGGTAATGAAGGTGTTTGATAGGGTTTGTAATGTGACTCAAACAGTCTATCCAAAACATCTGCTTAGAAATTGGTTCTGCTTATGAAACATTCACCAAGGTGTGCTTATATATTTTAAACATATTAAACAGAAGTCTATAAATTCTGTCTTCTCTACAGAACCAGTAACAGACATATCATATTATCAACAATGATATAGCCATATCAGCTGTATCACTGTTTAATGGTTAGGGGTACTTAGCTGACAGCTATATGTACAACATGCTACCACTTAACTAAAATTAACATGAAATTGATATATAAATTCCTTACTTGGTTTCCTTTCCTGCTAAATGTATTTTCCCCACTATTCCAGATTTTGCAGGGGAAGTGAAAAGTGGGGATGTTGCCCATAGCAACCAATCAAATTCAAGCTCACATTCTCCAGGATGTAAAATGAAACTAAGAGCTTGAATCTGAGTAGTTTTTATGGGCAACATCCCCACTTAATTCCCCTGCACACTCCCTGCTTAGTGAATTTAGGCCGCAAGCACTGCACANAACCAAAGTACAAGCCAGGGAAGACTTCTTGCAACTATTTCAAATAGGCTGACTATCAGCAAAGTATAGCAAATATACCAGTTGCTCCATCTCTAGCCAGACGCAGGCAATAAGCCGCAGATGTTCAATAAATGCAATGCGCAGAGCTAAAAGTCCAAAAGGCACAGAGGCACACAGATCCTAATTTGCGCATTATTCAGCCTTCAACGAGCATGCGCAGTGCNAAAACACGCAAAATACACATTAATGTGCAACTCAGGATCAGCCCCAGTATCTTCTGCTGTCCCTCTCTCCCATACCTGACCCCCCATTAGAGTGATCACTGCCTCTGTCACGTGTCCTGCTAACTGGCTCTGAAGTTACATCATTCAGTGTTAATAATTTTCTCTTAGATTAGACTTGGGGTTATTGCAATGCCAAACACAGTGGGGATGTTTCACATAGCAACCAATCAGATTTGAGCTCACATTCTCCAGTATGTAAAATAAAAAACTGAATGCTTCAATCTGCTTGGTTGCTATTGGCAACATCCCCACTTTTCCAATCCCACAGTTTAGTAGATTTACGCAAGTATGTGTCAGTGTTACAATATTTTATCTGACCGGGGGTCGAGTTAATGACCTTGTCAGGGTAAAGTCAATTAGTGCAGGCAGGTTAACTACTCCCAATAATCCTCATTAAGGAAGCAGCAGAAGCAGCTATAGCTGCAGAATAATAAGCAATTGCTATCTCACCATTAAAATGTCTAGAAATAGTTTATACACATACATTGTGTTAAATGCATGTACAGTATAATACAAATGAATACCGTGCAGCCTTACAAACCGAAAATAATGTCAATTAGAATGAATCTCCTGGAACACATTATATTTATAACAAACACTAGTAATAATAATTAGCACAGAAACAAAAAAAAATGCCTCAGCACACTGTAATTAACCAGTAAGTGACTATCACTATCACCACTATCAAGAATTTTTCCTGCTAGAAACATATTACTACACTAAAGCTAACCATACCATATATCCCAACTTTTACGGTCCAGGCCGCGGGACACATAAGCCCCGCCCCCGGCATACCCCAACTCTGCCCCCTTCCTGACCAAGTTCCGCCCATTTTTTATGCCACGATACACGTCATAATATAAAAAAAACCCTTAGCGAGACAAACTGGGAGGTGGGTCAGCGGGACAGTCCCCCAAAAGCGATTATTAGTTCCAGAAGGAGGTGGCTCGATAAATAGGATGATTCTTCACTACGGAAAGGAGCTGGGACCGACTCCTGGAACCTGGGCTGAAGTTTTAATGTAAATCACTGCCTCAGTTTTAAGAGTTAATATGATGGGTGGGCTAAATGATGCCAAGCCCATCCCAGGAAATGCTGATCTTTTGCTCATTGCTCAACCTCAATGCCGCCTTCTGGGAGGGAGAAACCAAGAATCGCCAGCTCTGGTATAGACATTTGTTATGAGGTCTTTATTTTTATGTTTGTTCAGTAGATAATTACACAGAGTATATACACATCCACCGGTGCATGTTCAGATCCGGATCAGGACCACCAAGTACTTTTACCCAGACCCTGTTGCAGACATCCACTGCGTAATTGGGGCGTGCAATGGCTCCCCTGCTTTTTGCAACTACAACTAAACCAAAATCTCCAAACATATTCTTCCTTTATGTGGATTTCCGGTTTTCTAAGTAGCTTGGTTTTGCTGATATTCTCTGGTATGTGATAGGAGACTGTGAGCTAGAATCTCACTGGTTGCTATTGGCAACATCTCCACTTTTCCATTGCCACAGTTTAGTAAATATAGTTAAAATATAGCCTTAAAGGTTACTAGAACCTCTAAAAGCACGCATAGCAGTTAGGAATGTCAGGCGGCAAAAAGTGTGTTTAACAACAGTGACACCCGCAGGTCGACAAATAAGACTAAAGCCAAAATCTTCTTGTTATTATACGGAGTGTGTGTGTGATTGAATATTGTTCTTTTTATACAGTCATGTGAGCTGCATTTGCGTACTGATTGCTAGCTCTGCTGTAGTGAGGAAAAGTTAATGAAACAAGTTCAACGATTCTACAATGAGCAACGTTTACTCGGCAGCAAGTCATAGGCAAGCGGCAAGAAATAACAGTTTCCATGGATACCTTGTGAATGAGAACCTGCTGTTGGCATAGTACCCGTCTAGGCTCTGCGTAACTGTGTGCATGTGCCAGTCGTCTTCCACCAATACACTAACTCAACCAAAAACGTATACACCTACTGGACTGAGCGTATTTATAATAATGGGATGCAAGAGGTGTGAGAGGGAGAATTGGGAGAAGTGAAAATTAAAATGACATTTCCATGAAATAGACATGCTATATAGACATAAGGACCTGATTCAGGCTTTAGGCACTATTGACTTACTCACAGCGTACTCATGAGTGGGCAAAACCATGTTCCATGCAGGCAGAATATTTTAGTTTCAGATACTGACCAGTGTTACTGTTACACTGTTATTAGACTTGGGATAAGAAACATCATCTCTCAACTCTAATACTGTTTGCATTTAATAAAAATTCAACTAACCTTTAATTCAACATGGTTAGTCCACTCTAAGATGTGAGTTAAGTCAATAGTCTGAATCCAATGTTAGAACTGAAGTAATTTAACTCTCAACCAGTGGCGTCAGAACATATACTTTGGGAGGGGGTAGTCCCCCCTCTTCATAGCATCACCTCCTTGTGTCCCATCCCCCTCAGGGCTACCCCCATAGTAGCTGGAGTGCCTGTCACACTGTAAAATCATGTTGCATGGGAGCAGAACTGCCTGTAACTGTGTTCCGGAGGGGGAGCGAGGATAGCGCCCCTTCACATTTGGGTGGGGGGGGGGTCGCTTTGCCACCTCGCCCCTCCCTGTTCCAATGCCTATGCTCTCATTACTNTTGCCTATGCTCTCAATTTCTCAAATATGACTCAGTTGCAGTCACACTTACCTCTCAGGAGTATATCACCTCTGCATATGACCTAAACTTACCTACCAATTTATAGAGAAAGTGTACGTAATGTCACTGCTGATCTGCAGAACAATACTATTACACTCACCTGCTACTTTGTAGGTGATAGCAGTCACAGCCTAGTACAAATGTAATTATATTTATTATTTAATAACAGGTTTTTATATAGTACCATCAGATTANNTANNGCTTTACAATTTTAACAATCAATAAGACATGACTGGGTGGTAACAGACAGAATGGGTGGGGAAGAGGGCCCTGCTCGCAAGCTTACTTTCTATAGGATATTGGCAATTGATACAAAATGGTTAAGTGCTATTATTATACAATGGATGGACCAGCCAGGTTGTAACGTAAAAGTGCTCTGTGTGATCCAGTTACATAGCAGTGTTAGTAGCAGATTGTGGGTGAATGTATGTTAAGTAGGTTGAGGAATATGGTAAGCTTGTCTGAATAGATGAGCTTTAAAGGGGCGCTTAAAAGTTTGTAGAGTGGAGGATAAGGTTAACAGGCGAGGAAGATTATTCCAGAGGGCAGGTGCAGCCTGGGAGAAGTCCTGTAATCAGGAATCAGATTTNGTTTATTTAGTTCCTGTGTAGATCTTAGAGAACGAGCTGGGATATATCTTGAGATGACATGCCAGCTATGACCATGGGAAAGTCAAACTTGTTTTTCTATATACACATGGGTAAACCAAGTGTTCTCACTATTTTCTTTTGATCATGATCCAGTATTCCATTTCTACCTCTCTGCAGATAACAAATAGCCCCGCTCTGCATACAGTATAAATTATGTTCGAGCTGATGGATGCAGCGTAAAGATAACGTACCACAGATCAATGCTGTTGTTTTCAGCCTAAAAAGGCTCACACTGTGCAGAGGCTGAGTCACTGTTCCTAGTAAATAAAATATGTTTTGTATCCAGTCTGAATGTAGATTCACCCTGGCTGCGTGAGCACAGAACGACTCCAAATAGATTTTATATAGTCCATCATAATTCACACATTTATGAAAAAGACGAAATATTTCCGATTTCTGTTTAACTCTTTGCGACACAATTCCTTACATCACTAATGCTGAATAATCAGCATTCTCCAGCTTATGCCTTGCAAAGCATAATGTTACTTGTACTTTAACAATGCCCAGTGCAATGAAAGTTACCTCAGGGTGGCCGACTCTCCAAATCTCGGGCAAGACCCTGGAGAGCCAGCAAATCTCCTAGCTCCTGGGCTGAGGACGTGATTTACTATAAATCACTGCCTCCAGCCTTGATTGTTACATAGAATTGATGACATCAATCCCCATCTATCCCATCCATATAACTGCATGCTTTGCTATTTATTGGGTGGACTGTACCGTGATTTAAATAAACCATGCCCCAGGCCCCCACCACCATTCTTCCAGATTTTGGTTTCTCCTTAAAGGAAGGAAGCTAAGCACCCTGACAGTGGCTACTGGACACATGGCCTGATCGTTTGCCCTGGTCATGGTTACTGAAGCACGCTACTTAACCTTGGCTACTAAAGCAGGCACCCTGACTGAAAGACATAGATAGATATGGGTCTCCAGNTGCACATTAAGGGTTAAAATTCCTTCCCCCAGCTTAAAAGAGAAACAGAGGTGGTTATCACAAGAGTCTTAGAATTAGATTCAGGTCTTCATAAAACTCTNTTCACATGGAAACCTGTACCGGAGTTCAGGAGAGGGGAATGAACTCTGCTGTCACTCCCCTCTAGTGCGGGAAAGCCAGGTGTGTAACAGTGCCTGCCATACCCCTGCCATGTACTGTATTTTAGGTGGACGAGGGGGCTAGTCTGGCCAGGGCATGGATCCACTAGCTTAGGGGACATTGGTCNCTACTGTTGCGTATCGTGACTAAAGTCTTTAGGCACTAAAGATAAGCAAGCCATAGAGCTTTCTCTAAAGGTAAATTATACTGTATGAATAGAAGAAATTGCTGATAATATACAAAACTAAGCAGCAAATTAAAATATGTGTATATTTTTAATCATGCAAGAAAAACACTAAAGGCATATAACACAAACTTAAGACTAATAGCACCATATAATTGTAATAATGACATTAAATATCAGTTGCAGTGCATAATTATAGATATAAAAGTTGCGGAACACGCTCAGCTGAAAGATGTAATTAGATGGTAACACCGTAGAGAATAAATGACTAATGCCACAATACGTACAGTGAAAACAGGTCCTAGGAAAGTCCCATTTGTTGTTATGGAGACCTAGGTTCCGAGGCATCAGAGTATGTAATAAAAACTCACTTTAAAGCTTCAAGTGTCCTGTTTGTAGGCTACATAATCTCAGAGCAAGGCTTTAAAGTGCATCTTATTTGGCAATAGTTTGGAGGAAGCCAGATACCAGATTTCCAATGTCAACCCTCAGCAGTGAACATAGTAGCCATTGTCTTATAGAAGGATTCTGAGGGTAGATTACACCCATACTGTATCTTATTACAGTATGGTTAAATGAATGACACAATCATAAGTTTGTGCATTCTCCTAAACACATCCATGAAATGAAGAAGATTCCTTGAGAAATGTCATGTCATGTAATTTGATGCACTGAGCACACAGATGTAATTTTCAAGATATCCTAGAGTGAAGAAGACTTCTGCTGTGGTCACTGTTGGTGGCAGCCTGCCATTAATGCACCCGGAATAAAATTCCTTGGAATTGGTTGCCTTCCTCCAGCCTGGTTCATTACACTTGAGATCTTCTATTTTCCTCAAGAGATCATCTCAGATCATGGTCTTCATAAGGATTTACATCACAGAGTAGATTTACTGCCCACAACAGTCAACATCCCTGGTTTCCCTCCCTTTTACGTTCTATATGCTCACCACGCAAACCCATAAGCTTTCACTCCCATACCAGACTTACCTGCAGAGGAGAACTGTTCTCACATAGTCTCACAAGTTTGATGACAAGCAATACGTAACCTCAGAGAAAACTCTGTTCTTCACAATAAAGGTAGACATTTGGTTCCCATGTTGGCTAATAAAATCTGGAGGTTGGCTGTGAAAAACCTCTGGTTAAAGGTACATAATCCATTGTCTTATATTCAGATATTCCCATGTCTCATAAAAAAATACTTAAAATTCAAAAAGCTGGGTCAGTGGATACATCTGAATGGGTCCCAGGGACGTCAGAAGTTTTCCTGCCGATAACTCAGCTTCAAAAAGCTTGTTTTTTGACGGCCTTGTAATCTGAAAGTGGTATAAGAGAGTATTGCTAATTATTCAGATGAATAGGGAGAGTCAGGGGCAATGGGAGAAAGAGGGGGAGTGAGAGATTGTTAGCAGTATAGGAGGAGAGAAAGGAGAAATGTCTGACAGGATAACCGGGGTCAGTAAATATGAGAGAACATGATAGGAGCCATTAAGAAATAATGAGCTCTATCCAGATATTCAGACATAAAAAGAACTAGGAGCGCCATATAACGAACTAGAGGCACCACAGTGTTATATAAAGGTCTGTTTACTATACTGGGTTATTAGTATCATTTTCAATTAAAACAAGTAAATTGATTTAATTTAAAAAGACCCATCATTGTATACTGCCAATGAATCTAATGTATTAGTTTAACTGTTCATTTGTTTGTGAGATATGTGTGACATTATTGTACACAGTCCCCCATTTCAATCCATCACTGTTACCCACATTATCAGTATTACGAGCTGCATTCATTGTTTGTGCATTATGCTTTCCACTCTTTAGCTTCAGTTGCCCTGATTCCATGTAAACTTTAATTAAGGATTTGTTCGTGCTTCACAAAAGAAATTTTCAGCGGAGTAAAAATAATTTCGTTTCTAATCAAAGTTATTTGTGTTGGAATATTAAAGCCTAACTACTTTCATTGATGAGAAAAGTCTGGTTAGTGTGATTTAACATGCCAAAGTTTTTGTTGTGTGGAATTAAATTACTTATTCATTAATTGCCTGCTATTAAATCAGCTAATTAGACAATGGTTATGGGGGACTATACACAAAAAATGTTAACAAATGCATTACATGCAAAACTCAGACAAGCAGTGGTGCAATCAAATGGGTTGCCAAAAACAGCAATATTGTTCACTCTATGTTATGGTCTGAGACTTGTGGGTGACCTGATAGACTTCATGGAGTGTATGGACCATTATTTCACCATCCAAGAAGCCATATATCTTGGTATGGTACACTTAGTCAAAGATAGTGACCATTTGTTATTCAGTTCATCTACACATTGGAGTATATTTACTAAGCGGTGAGATTTCAGTGAGATTGGAAAGTGGGGGAGTTGCTCATAGCAACCAATCAGATTCAAGCTCTCAGTTCATTTTACACACCGGAGAATATGAACTCCAATCTAATTGGTTGCTAGGGACAACATCCCCACTTTTCAATCTTACTGCAATCTCACCGCTTAGTAAATATACACCATAGTCTAGATATATGTGGAATTAAACCAAAGGACATGTATTATTTTATAAGGGGAAGATGTGTTATTAGAGGAACTCCCCTTCGAACCCTTCCCAGGTATGAGCAGAGGGGTGTCCCATAAGCCTCTAATACTGAAATGCTGGCACTTTAGTCATTTACGCCCATCGGGGTCTCACAAACAGCAATATGTAAGAACACTTTATCACCGTCGGAGAGATGATAGAGGCGTCTGTAAGACTGAAATAAAAGCCACCACTTCAGTTCTAAAAACGTTCATGGTATGGCCTAGCGGTGCACCACTCCTTCCTCTCCCCCCTAACAGTTGTAGGAAGAGCATGATGCTGATGGGACCTATGGTCAGAATTACATTTACCAGAGAGAATGGCATGAGGTGTGCCGCATAGAGTGAACCTCTATTTTATCTTTTTACAGAAATTTGGAACATTTCTATTATAAAAGGAGGCTATAAAATGATATGAAAATTAAGTTAATTAACAAGTGAAACAACTCACTATGGGGGGGGGGGGGCACCAAAAAAATATTGTCTTTCGCCCCAATCTAAAAATACTGTGAGAAGATTTTGGGGACAGGCCTGGCGACAGGGGGGAAAAGGGGGGCACCTGGGATGTGTCTCTGTTACTAGTGTTACCACCCGTACCGCTGCCGTCGAGTTTATGGATTAAATACCATTAAAATGTAGCAATGCTCACCAGAATTATATTATCTCAGAACGGTGCTGGAAGAATACACTGACCCTGGTTGTCTCCAGTCAAACATTTAAATATGTCTGAAATATTTTCCAGGGATGCAAACAATTCAAGCCAATGTCAAGTGACAATCAACATTAAATGAGAAAAGTGTTCACTGTAGCATTTCAATGATTTATACAAGAAGATCAAATGAGAAAAATAATATAAACCACCGAGTATCCGCTTCAATTCACCTGTGTGACACATCTGACTAAACTCCAAAGAAACATTTAAGCAACTGGCCAAATTCATGTTTATATGTCTGAGGGGTATATTTACTAAGCAGGGAGATTGCAGTGAAATTCGAATTTGGGGAAGTTGCCCATGGCAACCAATCAGATTTGAGTTC
>JABWIB010000121.1:170568-182052 GCA_016617825.1 Platyplectrum ornatum | reverse complement strand
ATGCTGCCATGTCGCAGTATGCATGACTGGCTCCACCACATGTAGACTTATAACTCATCTTAACCTTAAATTATATAACTCGTGAAAACTTTAAATAGCAACTGGATGGAAGTCTTTACACAGCATGTTAGTACATCTGTCCTGTATATTGTAATATTCAGTCGCACCACTAGCAGGCACAATGTGACCCTTCTGTGGCAAGTGTCAATCAGTACACAATGCATTGTGTACTGGTGTGTGTACATGTGCAGATCACTAAAGCTAATCATATGCGATGGGAAAAAACCTGTTTCTGGTCATGACAAAAAAACATTATCTAATCCCCTTAGATTTATCAATAAAATAAAATAATAACAAACATTATTATTTTTCCATTTTGTTTCCCGTATAATTAAAATCTATTTTCTGAGATGCAATGTACACTGATGCGGTTTTCCTTACCTGGCCTAATTGTTTTGCTTTTCTTCAGTTCTTGAGTGGTAACTGCTTTCGCTCCTTTTCCTGGTGTGCATTGCTGACCTTTGTGAAACCTCTCCACTGGATTTCAATCCTTGTAAGCATAAACAAAGACATTCTCTTTCTTTTAAAGCTCTGGCTTGATGGTCTACCTCTCCCACGTATATATGCTCATTAAATGCTCCCATACGCTCTGTATCTACCAGTGTCTCTAAGACACCTTGGCGGGACTTGCCATAGAATTATAACTAGCTATGCTCTTGATCAAGTTGCCAGTAACTTTTTACCATGTTGAATTTGGCTTTGTGTGTGGATAATCTGGCCCTGACCATGATGTTTTCACTGTTATAGCCTTAGGAGACATAATGCATCATGGGAATAAATGACTACAATCCACAGGAAATTGTTGCGGTCTGTACTAGGCATTTGGGGTAACAAATCTATTGCACATAAAAATGGGATTGTGGGTGAAATTACTAGTGTGTAGCCTGCTTTAGGGTTTAATATGTGATAGGGGTGAGTGTAGTAGCACTATGTAGTACCACTATGTAAACAGTGCACAATAATAAACGCTGCAAAAGCCCATACCCCCCAACTGTCCCGCTGTCCCTCCCGCCTCGGTGTTTGTCCCTTTTTTTCCAATACAATGCTGCGAGTTGCGGCATAGAAAAGGGGTGGGGCTTACGCAGGGAGTGGGAAGGTCGGCGTGCCATGGGCGGAGCCAGGGGCGGGGCTTATGTGTCCCGCGGCCCGGACCTTCAAAGTTGGGAGGTATAAAAGCCCTCTCCTCTAGTATCTCCAACACACAACCATCAATAGACCTACAGAAAGAGGAGCAAACCATTATGGAAACAATGAGCGTCTCTCCTCTGGCCCCGGATGACACACCACCTCTACTTGTATTCATACAAGTTTGCCACTGGAAAAGAGTACCAGCTCCATTGAAGAGGTCACAGAGGTAGTCGCACCAACACAGACACCACCTGGAACATCATCATCGGTGGATATAGACCTACAAAAGACCTTCCTAAAAGACCTAGGTACCTTGCAGGCGTGAAGTAAATTCAAGAGAACCGGGAGATCCAGATGATGCTCCTGGACCTGGATCGCCTGGTCACAGTTCACCAGGGCACCTGCTCATCCCAAACCTCATCCCCTAACCATCTACTTCCACCAATTCATCTCTACCATAGGCCCTATTATGCCAGTCCCACTGCTGTGTCCCGTAACCTTCAATTCCAACATCAACACTCTGATTGCACAGAGTACCTTACCCCAGTGTTTACTAGTACTACTAATTGTACATATATATTTTGTTTTATGTTCATAATATTATGTTTTTGCTTTTTCTTTTTAGAATTTAGGTATAAGTATGTAAAACAATATTATTTTTTATATATTTGTTATATAAGTAACTTGTGCAAGTGGTTATTAAAAGTGGGCTTTTTGTAATTTTTTATTACATTAGGCAATAAATATGTGAAAAACAGTCTTAAATAAATATAATAAATATGAATTGGCTGTGTACTGTGTACCTGTAGTCATTTATTAGCAGAGTGCAAATCTGCAGTAACCGGGTGAAATCAATAAGTAGTTTGCTTTGATCACTCCCGTGCAAGTTGATTGTCTTTGTCATTGTACCATTTTAACTGTATTAGTAAATAACTCACAAATGACAATAAGGTGGTTGCACTTATGTCTCATTTCCCCAAGCAACATATGATGATGGCTGAGATGTCCTTAAAGAGAAAATGCACCTTGCATCCAGTGATAGTGGACCTGATTCATTGTTTTGGCGTAAAATGCCGTATACCCCGGATCCCTGCCNTAATATAAAAACTGCAGAGGCTCCGGATGCTGTATCCGGCAGCAATCGCTGCGAGCATGAAAGCCGGCATGAATGAAAAAAATAAAAATTATTTAAATTAAAAAAACACACAAACACATTTTATTTAATAAAGTAATATTTTTACTTTTTTTTTAACTATTTTTTTTACACTTAATAAGGCAGGTAATTGTGTCTGCACTAAGCCTGCACCATGTCCAGACATGGTGCAGGCTGCTCTTCCAATTAGCAGGGCTTTAGCCCTGCTAAACGCCCCTTTTCTCATTAGAATATGGCAGAGGCCCAAGTGCAAGGAGTTGGGCTTTGCGCCCGACTCAGTGCTATTCAGAGCCGATCTGCTCATGCGAAGATCGGCGAAACTTTGCGTCTCCGCCATTCAGGCTGGCGGAGACGCAGGGCTGAATCAGCCCCAGTGAACATAGACTTGGGATTACCAAAGTAATGTAGACATGCCAGGAGAATTTACACTTTGTAGCAGGGCTGGAAGTGGGGGGTATATGGGGGTATGCCATACCGGCACTTCTCCCACTGATGTAATTGATATACTACAAATCTCCATTGACTTCTATTATATTCAGTGTTTCCATACCGTCACTTCTAAATGTCCATACCCCCACTTCTAAATTTCCACTTCGACCACTGCTTTGTAGAGTATATGAGATTAATAATATTTCAATAATATAAGTAGAATATGGAAGCAGATCTATGTAATGTAGAAAATATCTTCTCCTTTCTCTCTAGTGATGGGTAGTTCAGGAATGATTAGTTCAAAATGAACTAATCTTCATAGTGAACTAGTCTGTTTAGTTCACTGCTCAGGAAAAGATTAAAGCAAGTGAAAGGAACTATACACAGACTGATAGAGATCCCAACAGCTTCATCAGGTGACTCACTGTATTTCTACTTCCTGAATCTGATGCTGTATAAGTTTCTCTTAACTAAATATGTGGTTTTAATATATATTATTGTTTAAAAAAATGTTTCTTTGTTTGTTGATTGTTGCAATGAAGATTTAATAAACTATATATATTTAATTACTAAATTAAATTACTAAATTATTATTTATTCACCCATTCTCTCTGAACCCCCCTAATGGCTGCCTCTATGATTTTTTACAATAGACACAGCTGACTGGCTGTAACATGAATACTCCCCCTTCCATAAATAACTCCTCTACTCTTCTTTTCTGTCTTGCGGCATTGATTTTCCAGAGGCCGAAAGCTATACAAGAGCCTTATTTGGAGAACTCCAGAGTTTGAACATCAATATAAAGTTACCTCACAGGACAATAAAAGACTTAACATTACCATCCAAGTTGTATCACAGAGGCAGAACTTGGATATCGGTGAGGTTATTGGGGGAGACATGACAGATGTGTGACATTTGCAAATAAAGGGAATCTGTGAATTCTGACATGGCATTACTGGTTATTATAGCTACTTATTGTGAGAGCAAGCTACAAGTGATTTGTCCACGTTGGGCTGTAGTGCCACCAAGTGGTCGCTATAAGTAATTTCATGTGTTTTCTTTACTTTAAAACCCATATAGCATATTCAAGTGATCAAAAAAAGAANCTAATATGGCTGCCTTAATAAGGAATGGCTCTCCATATCTACAATATTGTCATAATCACTCTGGAGAATTTACACCTTAAATGAAAATAAGCTGTATATTCAATAGAATAAAATATCTAAGTTAGCAGAGATTTTCTCTGATGAAGGACATGACACAGGCCATTAAAATGTGGTACACTACACATGCGTTGTGAAATTTGCCATCAGATGTCAAATGCCAGTTAAGACTAGGGCCTAAATTTACGAAGGGAAAGTGGGGATGTTGTCCATAGCAACAAATCAGATTCAAGCTCTCAGTATAGTTTACATAATGGAGAATTTGAGCTAAAATCTGATTGGTTGCTTTGGGCAATATGCCACTTCTCAATCTCCCTCCCTGGACTGCCAAGCTCAGTATTTTATGGCGATCATAACACTGATCATACGGAACTTGTTTTCCATTTAATCAGGTTTGCATATAACCTTGAATCAGTATATATAGAGATTTAGGCATGATGGAAGTCATTTAAATTTCCAATCCCTACTCTATTATTTACATCTCTCCTTCCATGCGTACTACGAGTATGCACAGCACACACCACTTCCTGCCCCCTGTTTTGTCTACAGCTTTCTTATATTCATTCATGTTAGAACTTCTTCCCTGAAAGTACCAGTAGGAAGGCATACCTACGATCACATCTAACTCTCCAGGGTGGAAGGCCTGAAGAGTTCTCTCCAGACATATGTAAATATAGAATAGATCAGGTGGGTACCTCCACTCACATACTACTGGACACAATACATGAAAACAAAACTTTTGTGAGTGATTTTTCTTTACAATCTTTATTTAGAAATGGAAACTAGCTTCAAAAGATCTTCACAGCTCCAATGGAAAGGCAAGAAAATAATATGTTACATTTAGCTTTTCATATAAATATAGCTTCTTCTAGTAGCTGAGAATAACTGGTACTTGAACAATTTCTTCCACAGGAAGCAGTTTCACGAGTCCTCAGTACACTGCTCACATCATTCGATATAAAGCGCAGGGTGCCGTGTACGCGAGAGAAGACAATGGACCGCTGACAAATTTACACTTTAGATTTGATTTTCCGCTTAGCATCTTTGTGCTTTTTTCTGCATTCCTAGAAACACACACAAAAATAGAATGAATAGACATGGTGATGTTATATTACAAGTAACTAGAGGACATTATGAATGAAATATAACATTTGGCTTTTTTTTTTAATTTACAGAAGAGAAATTGCAAATTTGAATAGAGCTTAGAATAGGGAAGTACGGAAGTGATATAATTATCAGGCTGATCAGCTCATCAGATGACTATTAAAAGCTATGGCTGGGCAAGAATAATTTGAAACGAATTAAATAAAATCATCTGGTTGTCACATATATGCTCACATCCCCAATGCATTTATAATATATACTCCAGCAATATAATTTTACAAGGTAGCAGTCTACTAAAAAGGTTAAGTTTCCAACTTCACTAGATCGTCTCTATGAATGTATGACCCGCATTTCTGCATATAGCAGGGACAAAGTAAAAATGTGGGAATCGGACAGAGTAAGGAAAAATAGCCTTTTAAATTAATACCCTTATAAATAAAGATTGGATATCTAGAAACAAATACATGTATTAATTGAATAATGGATTACACCTAGAAAACGTTTCGATTCAGACGTTTTAGTAACATGGGGCTTGTGTATGCACCGCTTACAAAAATTAGACATTTTCTGATTATTGTGGTCAGAAAACAGCTGGAAGTCTGGATTGTGTCCATTATTATTTGAAAGGCCCCATCAAATCTGTAGGACTTCTGGCCATATTTGCATTTACCTCCAATAAGGAGTCGCGTCTCTGCTCCCAGAACGCTTGCTCTTCCTCCGTTTTTGATGATCGGAAAAACATCTTTGGACCCGCTAAACGAGAATGATATATAGTGAGACTGTTAAAGCAATTATTAAACACACAAGCAGATACTGGCTTTAAATCATTTGGGGGGTTTTACAGTGTTTTGGATAACTTGTAGGATTCATAGAGATTGAAAAAAAAAAAAAAAAAAAAAGAAAACCCCAGAAACACTGCAAACAAAAAGTGACAGAACAAAAGTGTCAATGGATTGTTATAAAGCATTGCGCCATTTTAATCAAAACGTTAAACTCCAGGGTTGCATGATTTAAATCATACAAACAAATTTGTACAATCCAAAACACGCAACAGATTGGAAAATAAAATCTCAGCATGCTACAGAGACTTTACTGCTGAACAAACATGGACAAAGACACAAACATGTTTCACTCACTCAATTCAGAGCCTAATTGTACCACTACATGCAACGGTTTAGTGTATTTATACTATTAATGTGTTCATTATGTTAGTGTTCTTGCTTATAAAAAAGTCCATGTATTGTTAAACTTCTAAAATTAACTTTTTTTTTTAAAGGTGTAATATAAAAATCAGATAAATAAAAAAAATTGATTTAAAGCAAATAAATCAGATTTTTATTTCTGAAAAATTTGATTTTTATGCAACGATTCATTACAATTACAAAACTCAACACACATATTATGAGACCATAGCAAATTACATATTATAAGTACTCCTTATTAAAACCAGTGCAATTTGTCTGGGGATGGGTCTAGAGATAGTAATACCTATTCACAACCAAACACTCGCAAAAATCTCTATTCAAGAAACAGAGGGGAGTTTTGATTGGATACTGAGATAGAATGGAAATGTATACAAACAGCAGGGCCCTAAAACACAATTTTGATATCTGATTGTGATTCCTCATAGGGCCTTCACAGTTCCTGACCTTGGGATCCAACCTTTTCCTCTTTGTTTACATGGAAAATGGAGGCAGATTGGAAGTGAAAACTGTTACACCCCAAGATATCATACCTACAATGAACACTGTAGAACAAATCCAGACCTCCACCATCACAAGTACATGTGTGACTGATCTGCTCATGGATGTACACCATGTATCAAAAAGCACAAGGTACTTCAAGTCTGGAATATTCCCAGTAATAATAATTCCACTGACTTCACCACAATCCAGTTGGACACGACATTTACCAGACGTCTTAGATGAGCAGATTGTGTACTGAATGTGTGCACATAGGTAGATACCAAATACACAGAAAACACCCACTTCCATGAAGCATGTATTCAGTCCCTAGCTAAAAGAACCCCCTGTATTGACATGCATCAGAACATGGAGGCCTGCACATACCTTTTAACCGCTCGTCATTCTTCACAAAAAAGAAAAATCTGATGTTGTTGCTCAGCTTTGGCAATGTACTAAAATAAAAAAAACTATTACATTCTATAACTGAACTGAATATAACATCATGCTTCTTAATATCTTTCCACAAATAAGGAAGAACAACTGGTAGTAGCGTCACCTTGTGCTGACTTCTGTACTGGGAGTTATATCCTCCTCCTCCTCCTCTTCAGAGCTGCTGTCCAGGAATCTTGGGTCTTCCTGCCATGCCACCTTAACAGGCTTGATGGTCTCAATCTTATAGGGTTCTGAGCAGAGATGATGCAATTCATTAATATCAACAGATGTACTATGAGTCCTGTTTAATTCCACCAATGTATACTACACAAAAAAGGATTATTCAATAAAACAAAAGAACTTGAAAATGTATAATAATAAAAAATAAGAGACAAAAACCCCAATCCCTGAATAGGTGGTAAATGGCCTGGACAAAGGTGGAATCACTTTGGAGGACAAACAATTCGACAATCAATAAGAGATGACTAGGTGGTAACAGACAGAATGGATGGGGAAGAGGATCCCAAGGAATGTCTGTGGGCCTGTGGATGTCGCAAATCAGTCCCTTCTGGTCTCCATTAACTCCATGTGTGTCTGGGCAAAAGTGTGCATGGCTGGCTAAGGCTGCCCCCTTGCTGGGCTGTTCTTCCAAATGTTTTAAGGTCTGGGGGGTGTGGTTGCAGTATATATACTGACTGGGGGTGGCTGGGTAAGTTTGCGTTTATGGTGGTTTTTCCCTTATTTTATTTCTGTTTTTACATGCAGACATCCAGTGTGTCAAACACAAACCTGATTATAACTGATAACAACCCATCCAGAATTTGTATAAGATGCTTAATTCAATTTATGTATGTTTAATTAAACAGCCCTAATAGCTTGTAATGGGTGTTTGAAGAAAGTGCTAAAACTAAATTAGGATGAATAACAATTATGTTCTTACCATCCTGAGGCACAGTACTTTCTGTCTTGGCTCCAAAGAAAGAAAATTGAAACCCTGCAGATTGCTCAGTTTTCTGGAAACTGAAATCTTCATTTGACACTGTGCTCTCAGTTTCCATCTTTTCAGGTTCCTCTTCTTGGTCCCAAGTTGTTTCTGGTCCCTCTGCTGCTTCAGGCTTAGCGGCTCCAAATACCTCCTTGAAGTCTAATGTCACCTCATGGTAGGTATCTTTGGAGACCTCAGGTAGCTTTTCCGCTTCAAGGCGCTTTTTCTTTCTCTCAGACTTACTGAAGAAACAACAATAACACTATTAAGTAATCAGAAATAAAACACAATTGTGAGCCAGCATTAACTATAAGCAGACTGGAGTGATAAGTTGATAATTACGTGTTTTGGCTTCTAACATGACAACAGTGCAGCAGTTTACCTTTCTTTTTTTTCCTCTTCTGTTTTTGTTTCCAACACTGCATGATCCTCATTCGTGGGATCATACTGAAGAGCATTGAGGTCCCTGAGGAGGAAAAAAAAAACAAAAACTTCTGTGTCATCTCTAAACAATTATCTGGACAGACAGTAGTATATACACTACACTGGGGGTAGGCAACTTGCGTCTCTCCAGGTGTTGACAAACTACAAGTCTCAGCAAGCTTTGCCAGGTATCAACTATGTCTGTGCATAGGCTCTCCAGGTGCTGTCAAACTACTGCATGCTTTGCATGCTGGGACTCCTAGTTCTACACAGAGGGGTAAAGCAATCCTCTAGTGCAGGGGGAGACAACCTGCGGCTCTCCTGGTGTAGTTTGATAGCACCTGGAGAGCCGCATGTTACCAACCCCTGCACTACACTATACAATAATTTAAAACCCTGCTAAGGTATTTACTGGATATTGAAGGTAATGTAATGCAAGAGGCAACATAGCATTTTCTAAAGAGAAGACATGTAGGTCATGTAGTTCTGGACCAAAACGATACTTTGCACTATCATTCCACAAAACATCAAAATAATGTTCATAACACATTTATCTTACTTGAATTTTTTCGCTTTGGCTGCATTTTTGCTCACAGGTTTTGGCTCCACATTAATGTTCAGGACACATTGCAAGATATCCAGGTTTTTCTTCTTCTCAGCTGAAAGGTCATTGTCCTCCTCCGCTACCTGCAGCTTTTTTAGCTCCTCTGTACAGAACATTCAACAAGAAAAATGCTTTTTATAAAATGGGAACCATAAATTGTGAAAAATAGTAAAATCAAACAGTTTGAAACATGGATTAAAAAGTAAAGCAAAACAGAGGAAGTCAAAGGGAACATGATAAAATTATATTTGGCAAGATTTTGTGTGTAAGTAACAACATTTAAGTATCGATTTGTTAAATGTCAATATATTAATTTTTAAGTTCACTGTTATTAATAAGCATTACTAGAAGTCTTAAAGCCAAGTGTTGGGCTATGGCAAAAGTTGTGACAGAAAGACAGCTGTTAAGTGAGTTGAGGGAAGGAAGGACTATAACTTTTGTGTTGGATGCTGAAGAGACAGCATTTTGAGGTAATAAAATAAGAGAAATGAAGACAAATGCACTAAAATAGTGATTGGATGGCTAGAAACCAGGAAGAACTGTGTTTGAAAAACAACAGCGTCATGGGTGTGTGAGAAAAGTGATCCGTAATATGTAAAAAGAGCCACTTGTGGGGTAACTGGGTGAGAAGAGCTGAAAGGAAATGAAGAAGGTGTGGTGGAGACAGTCGAGAAATGAAGATGACATGAATCCAGAGACACTGCCTCTGGTCAAACCTTTCTTATGAATGAAAGGTGACAAAGTTGTGGTGCGAATATTTGGACATTTCAGTTATATGTTCTACAGAGGGTGCACTGCACCGTACAGATTACACTATATAAACAATACAAAACACATTACAGGTTACTAAACAATGGTTGGAAAGAATACAGAAAAAAAGCAAAACAACAACTATGATTCTGATGGATGTGGGTAAAGAGGAGAGGTAACTAGCAAAGGAGAGGAGGGGTTGTGAGGATGAGGTGGGCAAGATTTCAGTAAGTTTTAAGAAATTGTTTAAAGGTATGTAGGTCAGGGGAGTGTTCATATGAATATAGGCAGCACAAGAGAAGTCTTAAATGAATGAGATGAGACGTTGGCATTGGAAGAGAGAAGATGGCAAGAGTGAGTGTAACTGGGGATGAAGATGCAAATGACAATGTAGGGAGCAGTGGAGTTAAAGAGTTTTAAGTTTTAAGTGGATTCGGTAGCAGAGGAGGAGAAAGTGCAGTGCTTCACGCATATAAAGAATATGGAAGTGAACCAGCCAGTGGCACTGAGGAGACTGTAGAGGAGCAAGATGGGAGATGGGTCCTGCTTTACAGTATGATTCATTTAGCAAAAGTACCACAAAATAAAAACTAATAAAGTGAGGACCAGTGTACCCAATTACGTACTCAATCAGATAATACATGCCTGGCACAGAAACATTTTCATATTCTTGGCATAGAATGAGTCTATTTGTTAGGTTGTCTGAGCTCTTTATTTACCTGCGTCCTCTTCATCCTCACTGCTTTTTTCCAGAAACATTGAACTCATTTTGAACCGTTCATCTGTTCCAAATCTGGATTGCAACTGCATGAGCTGGATTTTTATAAAAAGGAAACAAATAATCAGGCCATGTACACTATGTTATTACTAAAGTATATACTTTCAACAACAGCGTAATCCTTTGTGTAGCTCTTAACATAGCAGATGTAAAGCAGGAAATAGAACTGACCTTCTCACCGGACTTCCCTTCAAACTGAGCCTTGATCTCAAATCTATCTGCATCGTCTTTTTCATCTTCATCATCAGACTCTTCACCGCTGCTTTCAAATAGCTTAGAGGCTACTTGTTTTTCTTTCTACATGGATTGAAAATAAAATTGAATTAGGCATTTGTGCACCATAGATTAGTAGTATGGGGGGATTTCATCCCCTTCACATGCCATAACTGTCCCCCTAAATCTAGTCTAACCAGCTGTGCAGACAAGCACTTACCTTTTCATTGTTGGCGTTTTTTTTAATGCTTGTTGATTTTTCTTCCTTGTCTTCGTTTTCGCTTTCACTCTCAGACTCAGAATTAAACACAATGTGCTGAGTCTTATTTGAGGTACTGGAATCCTGAATGGATTACAAAGAGTCGACTTGTAAGAACAAAGCTATATTATATTATATGTAATATAAAGTATTCCAATGATTAGGGCTATTAATTCAGTATGCATAGAAGTACCTGCTGTAATTGTTATATTCCCTGAGGCCTTGAACTATGTGTAAAAAATCACATCTAAATTCATTATGTTTGTAAAGGATAAAACCATTGTATAGTAATGTACAGATGGCTGTTGGGGAAGAGGG